>JAOSYY010000016.1:2117043-2141072 GCA_025727935.1 Hebomoia glaucippe
TTACGTGCCAAATGTTACTTCTGTTCGAAAGAACCGACTGATTTTATTTGTAAAAAATAAATTAAATCATATTTCATGGAGTATTTTTTATTTACCTTTCCGAATGTTTTTCATATTTTTTTGAAGTGCTTCGTCGGGAACCTTATGGTATATACTATCAGCCATGATATCAGCACTGATGTCTACTTCATCCACGTTCACATAAGAATTAAGTACTGAAGGAGCAAATAAATATCCGTGAGGCAAATTTCAACCAAATGTCATTTCCGTGACCAAATTTCGAAAAAATACGATTTTGCGTGATTGTTTTGATAGAACATAATTTTTCATATTAATCTTATACCGAGAGTGCCCTGTAATATCACCCTATCTAATTTTATTTAAACATCCTGAACTAGATTGTGATGATGATGAAATAACATCAGCTATTTGTTTGTGCGGCTTTCATCAAAGTTGGTCAAACCGTTTAGAAGATTAGTTGGAACAAACTGACAGATAGACAAACCTTATATACATTGAGAAAAATCTCTTACCAGAAATATTTTTCTTTAATTGTTAGAGGCAATTTGATTTTATTAATATAGTACATAAGCAAACACACAATTCATATTAAACAATCAATTATATTTCAACTAATTTAAACTAAATAGCATAGCAGTAATAGTAGTCTTTTAATACTCACGATATTACGAATTAATCCTTGATTTTCTTGCGATTTTGCACATGACTACTTTGCGAATTACGACTACTCGAAACCAATAAAGACTTAATTATGTATTGATGTATAAATTTGAATATCAGCTGATAGATGCACTGTTTAAAACGTCACTTATCATTATTTAGAATGCAATTAACCGATAATGCTTTGCATTATTTGTAAAAATTTAAATTTTAAACAAATTCAATAAACATTAAAGACTGTTAATCAGTAAAATTTCGGTTCAATTGTTATTTTTATGTTGCTACATGTTGTTATCAAATACCTAATTTTATTGCTGATAATGTTAACGTCGATAAATGCAGGGTGTCCAAGGGAGATCATAAAAAAACAGAATTGACAGTAAAAATACTATTAAAGATATATAAAACTACTATTGAAGACTTTATACCGGAACTAAATCGGCGATAACGTTTTCAGTTTCGAACAAGTTCTTTTTTTAATTTGGCCTTTTTGACTTTCATGCAGTTTTTGTTGGCGCTACAAGATTCAAAGTAGTATTTTAATTTATTTGTCTAAATTTATATTTACCGTATAAAATGTAAAATTTAGTAGAAAATATAATTCTTTTATTTAAGTTCATAGTTTAATAATTTATATTTAGTTTACCAGGAGAGACGGGAAGAAAATTTTGTTTGTTTTGTTTATTTCTCTTTTCTCCAGATCATTGCACAAAATACCGACAAAATAGTTTCACTTTATCAATGTCTAGAGCCCTTGACGATAATTATGAGGGCCCTAATACCAATTGCAAAGTGCGATAAGATCAAAAAACATTGTTATAGACAAATGACATGGTTAAAAAGCTACAATAGCCGCATATTTATGTAGAGTCGGATGAAAATGAATGTACTAAATAGATCAGGCTACAAATCTAGTAATATTCCTAATTGTGTCATTTTAAGGCTTCGTCAGTAAGTCAAATTATAGCTTGTTTTAAAAGCAGGGAAATATAATTTGCTCGAAAAAAAGTAGGAGATATAAATAAAGATTTCTTTGACACATAAATATATATATTATATGTGAAGAATATGGGTTATTTCGCGGTTTTTAGAATAGAAGAAAATAATTGGTATTTAATAAAGTGAAAATACTGATATATTACAAAACTTTCTAATACAATAAGTGCCGACAGTGAATTATTTTATGTCTCACATTTAGCGGATGTATATTAATTAGCGAAGTTACAAAATAAGTTATACTTTTGAATTGTATTGCCTAGTAAGTATATTTTAATTAAGAACCCTCTTTATTAAATTTTAGTTACCTTACTAACGACTTTATAAAAAGGTGACTTATACAAACACCTCATAAAAGAAACAAAATTAATGATATATTTAAAAAAAGTTTTAAAACTAAGGACATACTGTAGCATTGTGGGCTCGTCTAGGCAAATTGATCTAGTAATGCTCAATGCCGCTGATAAAATTGTCAAAAGCAGTCAGTTTGCTTAAGATCTTTAGACAATATAAACATTGAAAAGGTTCTATAAAAATCAACAGCTCTTTTCTTGTATTGGTAAACGCAATAGTATCGTCTTTGACCTAACAAGAGAACGTTTATAATTAATACATATTTTAATAAATTCATCGCGTGAGATGCTTTATTATTTATTACTGCTGGCCCACATTTCCATTAAGTTATGTGAGTACTGATATTTATTATTTTTGTTTAATTAATTGTGTATATGAAAATAAAGTCAAAAAAGAAGTCACAATTACTTAAATAATTGTTAAAGTTAATCAGTTAAATTTTTCACTTTCATTATCTCCTTATATAACACAATTGTTAAATTTTCTACGATAGAAATATGATATTCAGTAGATTTATTTGTTTTTATTTGGCGTTTATATTTCAGGCTTCGCCTTTGATTTATTTGGACCCAACTGTGTTACTCCTCCTTTATCATGTCCAAATGAGAATATAACTTTTTGGTTGTATACGAGGTGAGTCCCGCTTGATCCAACGAACTTCATATAAACTCTTAGATAAGCGCAATAAAGTGACTTGTTTATCCAAAAAAGTATCATAAAGTTTTTAGTCTTGTTTCAGTTCTTAAATGAAAGCGAGCAATGACATATAAAAAAATATTACAAACGAGAAAATTAAATTATAAAAAAAATTCCGCTTATATTCTTAACACATTTTTTACAGAAAAACTGCGCATGCACCGACAGAAATAAAATCGAAAGATTTAGACTCCATTCGTTCCGCCCCTTGGGTAAAAGGTGCACCTATAAAAATTTTGATCCATGGGTACACTGGATTCAAAGATTTCTCACCAAACACGGAAATAAGACCAGGTACGCTGTGCGCGCGTATTAGAACCTTGGCCCCAACCTAGATTAAAACAAACAAAAATTATCATTTAAATTTTAGATAGTGTATCTAGCCTTAACCTTAATCAAGATTAACTAACAATACGATTAATACTCTTCGTTTTCCTTCTTTATGTGAAAAAACACGTTACATCATTGGAAATAGTTATCGACCTTTCTTATTCGAAAGAAAATACACTTATTTTTACCAATAAGCACTAGAATTATTATTTTATTAGCACTAGAATCTTAGCGTAGTTTCCAAGAAACGTTTAATAAAACCGTTTTAAAAATTTTAGCGTATTTAGAATGCTGTGACTATAATATTATATCTGTGGACTACAATAAAATAGCCCTAGAACCATGTTATATACATGCAGCTACAAATACGGAACTTGTCGGAATGTGTATAGCGCAATTGATAGACGAACTAGTGAATGAAGGATTTAAATTGAAGGATTTTCACATAATAGGATTCAGTCTGGGCGGGCATACTGCTGCATACATTGCAAACTATATAAAGTCCGGAAAAATAGAGAGAATAACAGGTTAGATATGGGTTATAGTACCTATAAATTAAATTTAATAATGAGCTTAACCATATAAGGACAAACATATGTTCACGCCTTTTTTAACGAGTTTTACTAAATACGAATTCTGTAGTCCATTAAAACAAACTAAAATATTATTTGAACTTATTAGAACTTGGTTTAAAAATATCAGGTAAATTACGTAAAACACTCAATAAAAAGATATGCTCAATGGTCATATGATATTTTTAAGCTCTCGACCCCGCCCTTCCACTCTTTGTAACAATGGATAAAAAGAAAAAAATTGATGAAGGCGATGCAAATTTCGTAGATGTACTTCATACAAATTCTTTGGAAAAAGGAAAATTTGAGTTAGGTGGACATGTTGACTTTTTCGCAAATGATGGAGTCAAGCAACCTGGTTGTAAGTCAAGTGAAAATTATAGTAAGTAGTTCTTGTATTTTATTCTCCTCTATTAAGAATTTTTTGTGTTAATTAATGATGAAAAATAATGTATGTAAAATAAAACGCCTGCCTAAAAATTCTTATCAATAATTCTAAAACGTTATAGCATACTATAAAATATTAGGATATAAATTTTAAAGCCGACCTCTATCAAATTAATTTAGATTTATACAGTATAATCTAATAATATGACATAAATAAATAGTGAAAATCCAAAAAAATCATTATTTAGTAAAATTTCACAGACTCGAGACTTAAGTTAAAAAATACGTAATTTAGTTATTTATAAACCACTGAAATAATTGTAAAAATTGTTTTTTTTTTCTATTTTCAAATATTACTTTAATTATTTCCGCAGCAAAATCAGGTTGTAATCATGCAAGAGCTCCATTATACTACGCCGAGTCTATCACGTCTGACGTAGGATTTTATGCAACAAAGTGCCGCTCATGGTTCATTTACATGTTGGGCTTGTGTGGGATGATCGAAACTGGTGAAGAAATTCTCTTCGGGGAACACGTTACAAATAAGTGTGTATTACTACATAACAGTAATTTGCAAAGAAATATAAATAATAGATTCTCCATCAATCGTCCGTTAATCGACAAAAAATCTTGAGTAATTAAGTGGGTATTTCCTAAATTATGGCGAATTAAAATTTCAACTGCGTTGCTTTCATATACCTGATACATGATAATGATGAAAAAAATAGCCTATGTTTCTTCTTATTATTTTAAAATTCTTCCTAAAAAATCCTGTTAAAATCTATCCGACCATTTTGTACATATCCGAAACAAGCGGACAATTTTTTTTATTAAGTTTCTGTCATAGGTACTGTATATTTACTGTATAGGTTTTGATGTCTAAGTGAAAGAAAGGTGTAATTTTGATATTACAATTGGACACTTTATTACGTATATTTAACAGTATTAGATGCTCACTCAACTAGATGCGGGAAAATATTTTCTTTACGCATATTCTTAGCGTCGAGACAAATGTACCCTTTCACTTTGCTCACCTTATCAATTAACACATTTCCTTATTACCATTGCGACAAATAGTAGTCATTGTATTTTTATCACACTTCTAATGTCTATATGTTACATGCATTGTTTTATTCAGACATTATTATAGCCTTGTATTGTATTTACAGAGTAAATAGAAACTTTAGTATCGTTCGGGAAGTGAAAATGTTTATATAATATCTATTAAATAATGAAGTATTTATTTTCAGTGCATCCGGAGTTTATTTCTTCACAACTAACTCTGAAGCACCATATGCACGTGGACCAAAATACAATATGGATGACTATGATAACATAGATGAAAAAAGCTCTTTCCTATCCACATTATCTTCTTTTTTATTTGGTTGACATCAGTAGACAATAGGTTTTAAAATAACTATGCTGAATCCAATTCTTCCGCTCATATATTTTTAAAACTTTAATTCTTATTTTAATATTTTTACTTATATATTATAAGTGAGATACATAATTAGTAAATATTATTTCTGTCTCAACGTTACCAAAGATAAATATACAGTTTATTTAAGTTCGCTCGCTTGTTATTAAAATATTAAATAGGTAATATTAAATGTCGTATAATTCGTACGTACGCCAGTTTTTGTTTTAATTTATAAGTAGACTATAAATATGTTGAACATTGAATTTATATTTATCGAAAGGATCTTAAAAATAGAGAAAAACTTTCCAAAGAAATATATAAAACAAAGAAAGTAGTGGATAAAATAAACACTACACAAAATTTAATTTATTTTCATTTTCATATTAAGGGAAAAAAATATATTAATAATAACCTAATTCCATAAATGTAAATTTCATATTCTTCGAAAGTTATACCCGTTACACGTAATTCATTACTTTTCATAGTAATTTTATATTACGACTATCATATTAGTTTAAATAATATTTAATTAGGTTTTCTCATAACCACTAATTGTTCGTCGTTAGATACACTTTCTACGCCGTACTCTTTTCCAAAATTACCTTATTATTATTAAATTCATTATCACAATTATAATAATAAATCATTGCTAAGTTCTTGAGGTACCTAGGTTAAGTAAGATTATAGTTATCTTTAATAATAATGTATTATATAAAGTCTATAACATTATGTTTTAGGAAATCTCGATAAAAGCAAGTCGTAATATTATCCTTTGTCAAGTATTTAATAAAAAAATTGGGAATACTCAATTATCTCAATTTGAAGAAAACATTTAGGGACAGCTCAAAGTAATTCTTACTATTAATATTTTGCAATAAGTAGTTTAAAGTTAACCATCGCCCATGAAGAAAGAAGACCTCGTTGCTTAACATCCTAAAAACTTACATGGTTTAAACATTTTTTTTTATTTACTCAGTATTTTTTATTTATTTAACTAATGACTATAATATTGTCAGGGTCGTTAGTGAAATTATATAATATTTTAGTAGTATAATTCTCTACGTGTTAATTTATTTCCTAGTGATTCACTAAAATTTCCTTCAAATGATGACGTGGGAATATAAAGAACAGGGACATATTAAATTCGTTATTTGTAGTAATTTTAGTATTTAACTATAATGATACAATTAAGACGTAATCATTGATTATCAAAAGGTTCTAGAGCGTGCACCTAGTTCCGTAATAAACTCGTTCACCTTACGAGCACTCAATGAACTTGGAAGCTTAAAAATTAAGTATATATAAAATAAAGATATATATATATATATTACGGGTTAAACAGATAAAACAAAAAATAAATATTTGCTAAGATAAGTTTGTTGCTGATTCATTAAAAGGATTGTCATTGCTAGCACATCTACAGCCAAAAATAATCCATACTGGTATATTATTTGAACAGTGCTTCAAGAAGGGCTGCCCTGGGCGGTTGCCTGGGCCTGGTCAGTTTCCTTACTTGGAATATAATATCTAGTATAAATAAATCTCGTGGATTCACAGTTATCTAAAAAATTTGAGAAACAATTATATTATATTATATTCTTAAATTAGTCAGATATGAAAAAACGCCAAAAACGCCACTTGCGTGTGAAAATTATTAACGGTTGGCTTTAGTTTTGAAATATTAAATTAGAATACTTCATGACACTCAGCTAGACAGGATATGATTTGGGAAAACTTAATTGATAAATAATTTACAATATAATGTCAATTATAGCTTAAAGCGGATATGAAGAAGCTGATTTTCCTGTTCAATTTACATAACATCCTTAACTCTGTAACAGTTATGCATCCTCATTTCATATTGCGAAAAGCCGTAGGCGTTAACTGTCTATAATGTTTTCAAGAGTTTTATATGTATAGGTTTATGGATATTGTTCTGTATATAGCGTTTTAGAGGGCGCAGTGCTCTATCATGTTATATAATTTCTTACCACTGCATAAAATGTATAGCTAATAAACATTGTGCATTAAAGCTAGCAGTGACTTAGTTCAGAGTGAAGCAACACCCAACATCCTCCTTTCGTATATTCATGACGATACTGTACTACATACATATTTCTTACGTGTTATAATGACTTTATTTAACCATACTTCGCATTTATGCGAGATATGAAATCAGTGCATAATTTACAGCAATTATTCCTTTAATAACATAGAGTTAAACAGATACTGCAACAATCCTTGCGAAGTATATCTTTCATAATACGGATGTATGCATATACAGAAAAAACTTGGATTTTTTCAACGAAGTTATGTCAGTATATCGCGAAACAACTTTCAAGTATTTTCAAGGATATCTTTTTAGAAACGTAAAAAACTGAACTGAATTATTCTTAACTAGCCTCTTTAACATAAACCTTATTACACGAATCCAATATGAGATTAGTATACATTTTTTTTAATAAAAGGCATTATAGACAAGTAAAAACTTATTCATTCACACGCGGATTAAAGCCTTAGAAGTCTCAGCATTTTTTCTGTTGGTTAAACCGGTATTTTATTATCTAACTTTAAATAGTAATAAATAATGTTATTTACTTATATACTTACTTGTAACTCGTAATATAGCTCTGAGCAAGTAACTCAATGATACTTCACACAAAGCCAAGTTCATTGCGCGTAAAACTCAAGTTCTCAATTTTAGTAGGTATTACACAATTCTAAACATTCTTATCCACTTAAATAGGTACATTAATGTTATTTATGCTTACTATTTGTCTTTTTATGTCCTAAAGTTAATATAAGAATCCTGGAAATGATTGAGAACAACAAGTAACGATTCGGAAATGCGCATATGTTTAGCAAATTTTCGAATAGTTAAATTAAAATGTCATATAAATAGAATCGATTGTCATCAATCTTTATACAGAAAATTTTGTTACGTGTATTATTTGCACTACCTAAAAATGTCCTTTAGATTTTATTTTGCTGGTTCACACACAACAGATTATACTAAAGGGAATCTACAGGATACAAGAAACACTTCCCATATGTCTATATCACGCTTAAGTAAATCAATAGTATTATTACTCCTTATTGGGAGGTAAATTATAGACTTTGATGTAATTAGTAATCTTCTCAATTTAATATGCACTAAACCCGTAAATTACAAATTAAATTTTATTTAAATCAAAGGTTCTCGAAAGTATTATTTTGTATTACATTTTAAAAAATGAACATAATTTATTTAACTTAATTCATTTATCTCAAGACCGCAAACATTCTTCTTACTCAATTAATAGCCGGTATGGGTTTTTTAGGAAAAATTAAAAATAAAACCGCACCTTACGGCTTTAAATTCCGATCAAGGTCTGGTGTCGTAACTCACGATTATGGTGTACGTCAAAACGATTGAAATTACATATAATTTGCCTGAATGTCTTTGTATTCTCAAGAGGGGACACAGGCGAGGGTCAACATCGTGTAACTACTTTCGCCGTCAGTTTCCTCACAGAAAAGGTGCGTTACACACGTTCAGGCCCGTGGAATTGCTCCACTGACATATTTCGTAACTCAACACGTAAACTGTGAACCATCGTAGTTCAATTTTGCGATAATTGCTACTACTCCACCTTGACTTATTGGTGATATTTTTATACTGTTCTATGTGAAGTTTTTAAAACAATGGTGACTAATGCTCAGTGGTTATTAGTGATTGGTATAACTGCACTGCAATTTTCCGGTAAGTTACTAATAACGCGTTTATTATGTAATTCTTATGTACTTATGTGCCTAAGTGCAAAAGTTATAAACCGAAAATTAAAAATAGATTACATTTGTATACCTAACCCATTAACCCATAAAGTTAGATCAGTTTTAAAAGTAGAATATTTATGTATGTAATACATACTATTTTTAAAATAAGTGTGTAATTATTAAGAAATGTCTAGGTCTAGGTAACAACTTTTGAAATAATAGAGCTTTAAAATATATTGTTACTGCACTTTGGAACTATTAAATTAATTAATAGATAATAGTTCATTAATTAACAAATAGTGCAACTATTGCACTAATTTAACCCACGTATTATAAATTCGATCGTCATGGTTCAGATCAGCTGATGCGTTGCGTGCGCACTTGCACATGCCACAGTATAAACACGCAAACAAAGCGCTGATAAGAATTTTTTAACTTTTATATGTAAATTTCGTATATTTGTTCTTCAAAAACGTAAAATTAATGAACTTTAAGACACTAATTGTTAGACATAAGTCTAATATCTACACGGATGAAGTCAGGAGTAACATTAATATAATAAAAATTATATTTGAAACGTTTATTCCTACTTAAATTTTTATCTAAATCTATTTTATTTTAATAATATATAGTTTTAATTAATTGTCAAGTTACCTTATTAATTATTTTTATAATAAACAATTATAAAAACCGAATGAAAATTCATTTTTGGGGGTGAAAATTTGTAATGTTAAAGAATATATTTAATGATTCACTTTTATTCGTATTTTTTACTCGAGTAACAAATCTATTAATTGACTTTTTACAATTCTTAATTAAATTTAATGTGACTTCCGTACCTTGAAGTGTTTGGTTAGTGTATTCTCTGCGCCCGCGCTACTTCCGAACGCGGTTACGTTATCGTCGACCAACATTCGCGTTGTGTAATCGCTCTCACGACCGACCGAGACATATCCTTACACTTTCGTTTGCAAAACACGTGGTTAACATTACATTGTATTCTGTTGAAGGGATGTATAAATATTAAAGATAATGACATTAAAGATGTATGTAAAACATATATTATTATAAGTAGTTGAAAACTTCGAAAGTGTATAAAAAAAATGGATCGTTAAATATTTTGCTAAGAACAAACCTCGTGTAGACCTAAAGCAATTTATCTAATTACTTTATTTAAATATTCTTTGTACTTCTTTGAGAAAGTTCTTATGAAAAATAAAATTGTATAATAATTATTACGGAGTAACATAGACATCCTAGGACCCTTTTCTCCTAACAGACTATTCTTACATTCTAATAAAAAATGAACAATCTAAATAAATTCTTTAAATATTGCGAACAAGTTGTAGATATTGCCATAAAATTATTTTTGTCTTCGTTTTTAATTAACATAGGCGAAACCGCGAGGCACCGCTAGTGACTTGCGATAAATTACGTATATGACGGTAAAGGAAACTTAACCTTGTTCTGTAATGTATGCTTAATCTATATTGTGACATCATAATATAAACTAAGCATAATTATGGTACAAAGCTTTTCAATTTACTAAAACAAGCACTAGGTCACCGTAACTGCCTTACGTTACTTGTAATTTCAGAGGGTTAACTGCTAAAGGCTCACTTGTTACAATAAAACAGGATTTTTTATTTTCTACAGCGATACACATTGTATCAGAATTAAACCTTTTATATATATATATATTTCACTTGAAAAATAAATATTGTGCTGTAAATAAATTTATGACAAGTTAAGTAATTATACGACAAATCATATAATTGGAAAAAATCGCATATTGTATGTAGATAATATTCTCAATTCCAAAAGATGTCAAGGAAAATTAACGCGGAGAGCTGTATTCATCTTAGGTATAAATAATTTATTGATTTTATATTCTTCATATATTTTTTTTGTAATGTTGTTTATATCTATATCGACAAAATAATTACTAGATAATAATTATCTTCACATGCAAAATGTGTCTAAGACAGAAATTCACATATTTACTCTTCGTCGCACCACATGAGTCAAATTCAATAACATAATCTTTATAACAAGCAATGTCAGCTGTCAACCTTGACCTCTGAGATGCGTTAGGTATTCCACTCTGAGAAATGGTGAGGCAATTAACCTTCGCATTTGAAATCATAAATGAGTATCGATTTTAATTGACAACTTAAACTGTATATGCCTTAAAAAGCAATGTATAAAAGGGAAGCTTATTGCATAACAATTAAGTTAAATTTCTAGTAAATTATGTCAAAAAACAAGTACATGATACAGGAAATGATAGGAGATTTTACTACAAACATTAATCGCGGTTCACAGTATCGCGATAAAAATAGCAACAGCCATCTGAATATTTATATTAGCTAAGTTAGTAAACAACCTGATTATCATATATATTGATTGCCAATAAAGATCTCATTTCAAGTTAAATAATAATTTTACTTCTCAATAAACTGGAAAGCGATTCTATTAAAAAGTGAAAGTGCAATTGTTATGAACTGAGGAAAACTTTAAACAGACCAAAATCATTGAGCCCTTTATACAAAACGGAGTGTGTTCAACGGAGTTCTTTTAATACTGGATGTGTAGATTTATAAGAAATGTCATGAGCACGTTTCATCTTTGTTACATAATTTTTTGTCCCATTATCTTTAAATCATGCAGTCACTTATCTTACTTTAGAGTTTAGGATAATAGAATTGTACTCTGAATGGAACTCTATTACGTCTCTAGATTAATTTTAAATATGAACTGATAACTTTTAGGAGCAATATTAACAAGCAATTGCCATAACTGCAAATACAGACAGAAACATATAGCGTATACGCAAAGCATTAGTCTAATAGGCACCTCATTTATAGAAACGTTCGTTCCTATCATGAGTAACCAATAATTTAAAAGTAATCTTATTTTTTATATTTATCTAAGTTATAATCAGTCATAGATTATTATATGATAATGTAATATCATCATAAATAATGTA
The DNA here is from genome assembly GCA_025727935.1 of Hebomoia glaucippe. Classification (NCBI taxonomy): domain Eukaryota; kingdom Metazoa; phylum Arthropoda; class Insecta; order Lepidoptera; family Pieridae; genus Hebomoia; species Hebomoia glaucippe. The sequence continues at coordinate 2,129,225 of JAOSYY010000016.1, forward strand.
ATATGAAACATTTGCAATGTTTCATATTATTGAAAATAGATATTTGTCTATTTTCGAAATATTTTAAACGAATTCATTTTTTCATCTGAAGGCCGGTTATTTTATTGCATCGTCAAAAATAACTAACATCATAAATATACTTCTTACGAAAGAGAATGTTTTTTTAAATTAACAGATTATGCAAAGATATAAACAGAATATTTTATTTCAATGTTAACGCAGATCACTAAGCCTTGAACACTTATAAGACATATTGCAGTAAAAACATGAACGAATATATCTACAACTTTATAACTTAAATGTTAAGACTTTTAATTTTTAAATTAAGGGTACGTACCTTAACCTAAAACATATCTCTCCATGATAATTAAAATATTTTATTTGGAAAATTACATTACAGACTATCGATGATCAGCAGTCTATGTTGATTTTATGTATACACTAGCTGTGTCTGTGACTATGATCGAGCAGAATATTATTTATATAAATAAACAGAATTTCTAAAATAAAAGTAACCTTAGTTACATCAGCTATTTGCCAGTGAAAGTCCCGTCAAAATCGGTCCATCCGTTTCAGAGAAGCTCCAACAAATAGACAGATGACGGACACGTAGATGGATAAAAATTACAAAAAGTATTATTTTGGTATACGTACCCTGTAAAGAAAGACTGTTATTTTGATATATAACTTGACTGCTACTCAATTTTGTTTCTTAGTATAGACGTACCGACATACATAAACAATAAAGAATAGATATTTTTTAATTTATTTATATATCATTTATTTAGTTATTTATTTATTTATATATTTATTTACATATTATATGATATAATTATTTTTCAGTATCTAAAACGCAACGAGAGAACTCAGTGACAGATGATCGAGAAAAGCCGCAAACAGCCCGTGACGTATTTAATACTTCCTCTTGTATTCCTCCACCATACAGATGCCCACATCCTCGGATGCAATTCTATTTATATACAAGGTAAAGATTACATACAGTAAACTGTAAAATATTCTCCTTAAGTAAAAACAAAATTTAATCAATTCAAAGACAACTGACTCTCCTGAAATGTTAGAAATAATACATATATCAGTTTATAGCCTAGTATATACACAAATATATAAAAATTGCAATTAAATTATTATTTTCCTATATGTTTGTTTCACAGCAATAATTAATTAACAAGAAATATATGTACCTTTTTTATTATTGTTCGAGGTTGTAAAGTGAACTTTAAATAATTTTCATAATTTATATTTAAGATCGACGCAGGAGAAAGGAGAATTGATCAACACTTTAGACAACGATTCATTGAAATATTCCAAATTTAATCCTAAACATCAAACAAAAATTGTGGTGCATGGATTCGGAGGTGGAAGGAATTTATCTCCAAGTACCGATATGAGAAACGCCTATTTCATGAGAGGAAACTATAATATAATCATTGTGGATTATGGAACTCTTGTGAAAGAACCTTGTCTTGGTCAGGTTGGTGTAACTGTAATAGCAGATGTTTTCTTGTCTAATTTAGTTAATTATTAGAGTTGTTTAGACAGCTTATATCTTAAAATCACTTTAATAGTATTCTGGACTGTAATGATCAATAAATAACCCATTGGTGTTATCGATTATCATGATCTATTTACATTATTTATAGAACTAGGTACTCATAGGTGTTCTAAGTAAGATCTTCTGTATCAATAACAAATAAACGAGGGCAAGGGAGTAATCATTCTTAATAATACGTTGATTAAATATCCTGCGCTCTAATTGCTCAGTCTCGAATGTCACGGCTTTATAGTTAATTGTTTGTATACAATTTTATATTAGACAAGCATTTGTCGACTCATTAAATTTACAAACTTGCTGTTTCTACTGAGTTAGTATATATGGAAGAATTTATAATTTTTTCTAATATTATTTGATTTTTATTTCGGCTATTCAAGCAACTTGTCGGTCATCTTCAATTCTTAACCTTACTACGGAACATGTATCACCTATAGTTTTATGGAGATGAAATGTCCGATTTATGAAAATTTTAATAGGTGTCTTAACAGATGTCAAGATCTGATAGTGTATTTTACCGATCGAGATCGTAGCGCCTCTGGGATGCCCTTGGCACATGGCCCAAATCATCCCGTTAGTTGTTCATTCCACTAAGGTTAAGACCATTCGTGTCCTTTCAAGAAAAACGAATTTATAATTTTACCGCTTGAACTTTGTATTAGAGGTAATTTTTAGTCCTGAAGTTCTGTAATGGCGATTTTCAACTACAGTCTATGAATATCAAAATACTAGAAATAAAAATAAGATCAGTAGCAGGATGTCATTTAAGAATTAATGATGGTATATAACTTTAGGCCGACAATGGGTTTCTTAGAACAACTAGTTTTGGAGCTATCTATGAGCAACCATAATGGCCGATTATCAGGTGAATAGGTTTGCCTCTCCATAGTGTAAAAAATATTACCCAATTACTGCTAGCCCCTGAACATATGAAAATAAAAAAAATATCAAAAAGTTTGTCTGCATCCTAAAATGTCATGGTAATTCAAATGTAGAATATAAAGAGTCGTTATAATTTAATGCACCGAATGTTTCTAGATAGAATGGGCTCCTCGGTTTGCAAGTCTCTGTATAGCGCAGTTAGTTGAATACGTCCAATATCACCCTACCAAAGGTGTACGGCCTGAAAAGATTCACACAATAGGATACAGCGTAGGAGCGCATATACTAGGCCTTGTTGCCAACCATATAACAGAGGGGAAGCTTGGACGAATAACTGGTAAGCAGAAATATTAATGACAATCTGAAATTAATAAAGAACAGCACAAGAGTAAAATATTTTTTATTTTTTATTTTGCCATTTTAACACAGACAGATTATATTAATACTTATAAGAGAAAATATATATATAGAGTTCTATATATTTACTACAACAATTATTTTATTAGCATGGAATATTAGTGCAAAAACAACTTTCAAACGTTCTACGAAGGAAGGTTACCAAAGACGTAATGGCACTTTTTATAGTAGATTTTATTAAAAAATTGTTTGGCTTTTCAGGCTTAGACCCTACAATATTCTTTTACATGGGAAATAACCGTTCACGAGATTTAGACTACACTGACGCTCTATTTGTTGATATACTTCACACTGGTGCAGGAATTCTTGGCCAGTGGGGACCTAATGGACACGCAGATTTTTATGTAAATGGAGGATCCAGCCAACCCGGCTGTGCACATGATACAATTTTTCGTAAGTTTTAAGAAAATTCAAGTTTTTCAGAAATTCATATTGAATAAAATATTGGTTCAATTCTCAATTTCGGATTACATAAATATCGTCTTCTAATAAGGCCTTTATAATTTAATTATAAAAAAGACTTGAATACTGCGTCATCTCTTGTTATCAAGTAGAACTAGTTCAAATGAAAAATATATGTAAATTTAAAATGTTTCTCAAACTAATATAATAAACGAATTCTCAAGTTAATGAAACAGATGTCACTGTAATACTAATATTAACTAAATGTATGATAGTTCAACGTATTATAAAAGAGGGCGCTTTTATAGAAATTGATACAACATTTAGAAAACGTATTATCTGAAATCGTATCACTTATATACTTCTAATTATGTGGGTATGTTTCATAATTGAGAATTTCTAAACACGATTATATTTGAAACTTAATAACGAATTAAGTACGTATCAAACAAGTAGAAGACGTTTTTATATAATAACAATAATAAATGTATTTTCAGAAACCCTATCGTGTGATCATACTAAAGTAACACCGTACTTTATAGAATCAATTAACAGTCGAGCAGGATTTTGGGCGGGACCATGTCCAAATCTATTCTCTTATTTAATTGGTTGGTGTGAACCAAAGGACACAGAATATGTACTCATGGGTGAACATGTGACACATAAGTAAGTGTACTCTTATGTTTTTACTTATAAATCCAAATTGGCAGAAAATTTCCATTTTTCAAAACATACATTAAAATAGTAAAATTGTGTTTTCCATTTAGTTATATAAGGTACTCTTGATATTCAATGATATTTTTTCAGGGCACGAGGTGTATATTATGTTACAACAAATGGTCAACCGCCCTACGCCAGAGGTTTTCCGGGAAAAAGCCGTAGAGTTAGATCTTTAACAGTTTATAGCTGAGTTTACCAGCTGTGATAGATTTGTGATATTCTGTATAAATATTATTCAAACTTGCCTTTATAATTAATACTTTGCAGTTACCTGTTAAACCTACCTCAAAATTTCTATTTTACTTTCCCAAAAATGTATCAAATGTTTGTGCCTAGTCCAGGTAAGTATTGATATACAGATCGAATATTTATATTATTTATGATACACCCATGTAGCTCTATTTGCTACATCAAATTGATGCAACAGATATTAAATAAATTTCAGATTAATTGTCAACATTTCACATATCTGACTTAATAGCAATAATTTAGTTATAGAAATTTTAATCCAAATAGAACTGCCATTATCAACCTATACTTTATATTTAATTAATTATTTAAAAATATTGATTACAATTACTTAGTTGTAATTGTTTTGTATGTAATGGGCAAGTTGTCATAATTTATTTTATAAATAAGGGAAGACAACTTATTACAATAAAAGAGGAGTTAAATTTTCAAACATATATTCAGGAAGATAATGTCATCATTTCTCAAAAATAAACACGTTAATCCTTAATTACCAAATGAGATCAACTTTTGTATCACAGAAATAAAGCTTAAATTAATTAAGTACAACAAACGATAAAACAATGTACAGAATAGGATTACAACATATAAATTAGACAATATCTGTACTAAAACTAAATGTAACATTAGTATGAATACAAACCATGTAATATATGTAATAGCCTTAATTAACATATTCTAATTTCTTCATTGCCCAAAGTATTTTTCCACCACGAGTTGTTGTTACAGATAAACAATAAAAATGTCAAGACTTTTCAAGTTCTCATAATATTTGAAATGAAATGAATGAAGTCACGATTTCTCTCTCTTTGTCAATTGTGATACATAATTTATTACTTCTTTTTTAAGAAACAAACTGCTCAATATCTCAATAACTAAATATAGGTATATTGTGAGTGAATTGGTTAATGTCTAATGTACTTAATATATATTTACATACTTAAATTTATAAGTATTTGTACTCTTTATTGTGTATTGTTAATAAATAATATATAGTTAGTATATATATAGTTAGTTCTCTGGATCCTATGGACCATATATTTAAATAATGAATATATAAACTATAATTATAAAATTAAGAATAAATCTTTATTACATATAAAAACAAGAAACATAATCAAACTTGAAATAATGAGTTATGGAATCTTTATCCGTACTTACTTATCTTATTTAATTTTCTGTTTATATACAAATGTGGGTGAGGTTGTGTTTTCTGTACTTATAATTAATAATCATATTTTGATGATGTTCTTTATTGCTAATGATTCTTCATAGTTTTACTATAAAGATTTTCTATACAACGTAATTTAAACTAAACATCTTTTATTTTCCTATTTTGCCCGAAAAAACTCTGTCAAACTTAATGAGGTTTACAAGAATGATACCGATAAAATATAACGTTGACTCTGAAGAAATAATATAATTAAATTAAAGCTCCATAATTTACAGCTTCCATCTACAAAGCAAATTTCTAATCAGTAATTGACGAATCAGTGCCTCATTGCAAGAATATCCACTAAAATACCTTAATATTAGTTTATCTTTTATAAATATTATAACATATACATAATAATAAGTAAAACATAGATTAAACATCACAGTAAATCATGCTACGTTTTGATATAGATTAAGGAAATATATACAATTACGTCACGAAAAAATATTTGAGTAAAATCGTATTTTTGATATTTTGCCCAAAGTGGACCAAAGGAAATATAAAATAGAACACTTGTTTTTTATTATTTTCTCATTTTCAGCTGTTGTCACACTTTATGAGCAAAAAGTGGTTAATTAATGAAGAAAACCAGGCGTACGACCATGGAGACCATTTGTGACGAAAACTTGCATGTTTTCTTTCCTAGAACAGCTTGTTTTGGGACGTTCTAAATCCTTCTAACAGCAGATAAAGTTTCTATTATAATCTAAACAGGAAACTCAATTTAATGCATTAAGAAATAGTGACTAATAATCTTAGTAGCACACGAGTTCTAATTTTGAAATGGTATGAAAATTTTACTGAATCATTTAAATAAAATAATAACTATATATACATATAAAACATATTTTGATCTCTTATTAGTAACATTATCCTGAAACATACAGCCCTATCACTTAACATTCTGTACCTATTATAATCTAAAATTCTACGGTGCTTCCAAGAGCATTATTGTCGACACAGCCTTATAGAGTGAGATCACCCCGTAAAACAAAAGAAAATATTATTGTCATGGCTGATTTTTCCATCGTGAGATATATTTTAAACGAAGAATGTTCAAAACGTGAATTTTCTTTGTTTAGTATATATAATACTATACAAAAAACAGCCTTTATAATCTAATATTAATTACTATCTAAATATATTATATTTTATAATTATGATCATTATATAGAAAATCTAATAGAAATAAAATAGTTTAAAAGATATTTAAGAAAACTTATACATTAAATATAATAAAATATTAGATATAGAATCACCTAGTTTAAGTAGTTAACTTAAAGAAGAAATATAAGGAAGATAAAAGATTGAAACTAAATACCTCGTTCAACTTAGAAGTACATACTACTACTGACATAGAATAATCACTTTATGACAAGACGTTTAATCTAATACATTTCAATGCATATATGTACAGACCTATAATGTTAAAAAAATTGATCGGTGCTTTTTCAACAAGTGCAAGGGGGATCCTTACCCTTTTCTTCCATAATATTGGACATTGTGAAAATTATCACTACGAAGGTTATAAACTAAAAATGCACAACCCGGCCTCATAACAATATTGTAACAAATCAATGTATGATTCGTATATTCGAACTAAAACCTCAAAAATATGAATATTGTGCATCTAATCAACACTGTAACTTTTTTTAGATATAATAATTTTTGTTGTGTTAATATTTTCGGTAGACATTACTTAATCGCAGCAACTTTAACATAAATAAGCTAAAATCATTTCTGTTATTACCGTAACAATAATTATAATTAATTGAAACACGAACGATGCATAATACAGTACCTATCTTATATTTTAGATGAAGTTTACTGCTCTATTTGTTAATATAATATAAAATACAAATAACTAACTAATACATAAATACAAATCACTACAGATACATACACAAGAAACGTTTCTAGTAGATTTTTACAAACCAGAATTGACGGTGTAGAGATTCATTAAAATAACTTTTATTCATTACATTATTATTATTAATTCTAAAATTCTAATGATTCCGTGAAAATAAATGATTTATCAAAGAAATTAATATGGATTCCAGGATGGCAATTAATTTTCTTTTATTTACGATGTATTTAGTGGACATGTGTGATAAAATTTTTATGAATGAATAAAACAAGCGCATTATAAAATATTATGATATGATAATTCTCACCGATGTCCAAATATTTTTATAACTCTTCTGATTCTTTGTTAATACTACATAGATAATCATTACCGATCACTACAATATTCATTCCCTTAATTTAATAAAAAACATAACTGAAAACTACTCATAAAACACAAACTGAAAACTTCTAGGCAACTATGAAAGAAATAAATTTTATATTCACATCTCACTGAAGAATAAGTAAAGTTTGTTAATATCAAATAATAAAAAAATACTATGATAAACATTAACGAGACGAATTTCCACGTCGAATAAACTATCTACAAACTACTGTTTTATTGTCATTATTCGTTTCTTTTTCAATTTACAATCTTAACTCTACCTTACTTTAATTAATAACATTAATATGATAGTGATTTTTGTTTCTTTGTTACGCTTTCACGCATAAACTATTGAATCGATTATCATGAATTTTGTTGGTGCGCTAAAGGGACATAGAAGACAGTTATGGGTTCCTTGGGTGGACCAGAGATTGGCGAGCTTTCTATGGAAAAATTTAGCAGGTTTACACGATCGTAATTCTAACTTATATTATAAATAAGAAAGTGAGTTCATTTGTATTATGTCTAATCCGTTGAATCAATTATAAAATTAACTTTTTATGGAAATTTTATATTGCATCCTCCCTTTATTAAATTTCTCTACAAGGTTTATAAACGTCTTATTAAGGTTATTTATCAACTTCTTCGACATCATACTTGCGTTGGGATCAATATATAGTATTGTTTGCTTTGTAAAACATATGATTAGGTTAAGTTATTTAGTTTAGAGTCATTGAAGATTTCGTTTGATCTCATTGTATACCCTGTTCTATTAAATAAGTTACGCAATTCTTTAATGCGCGTAACAGCCACAAAGTAAAACCAATAGTGAATAAATTGCCTGTATTTTAATTTATTATCACCACATCTACTTCAAGTCGCTGATCTTAACGCGTTTTATTTTAAAATCAGGTAAAAATACCGAGATTCTTAAATATATTTATTGTCCTCGATCAAGCAAATCTTATTGTCTATATTTAAATTCATATGAATACTACTTGGCATCCCAATAATTTCGAAGAAAGTGCAATGTTATATCGCTCTTTATGTAATTGGACAACTTACTTATATAAAACGGAGGATTTGCAGTCTTGGCCGCCTTAGGCCCCAGGCCATGTAGTATAATATGTGCGCGAGTTTCTAGAATATTTACGTACTTTGAGTCATTTATTGTTATCATCAGTGAATTTCTTATCACCACTCCTAAGATCGAGCCGCCATAGGCGCGGGCTAGCTAGGCCGTACGGCAAGTTGCCACTGCGCATAATAGAGTCTGTTACGAATTTTGTCCAAAACACTATATTGCAATGAACTTTTAATAGTGATAAAATCACTTCTTAATTTCTACTTAATGTAGAAAACATGTTTGTCCATATAGACAAGCAAAAGTAAAAAAATAACAAGTTTTATGATTGATATAAACAATATCGGGTTTTACGTACGTTCATAGTACAATAGAATTATGTGGTAACTCCGGTGGGACTTTTCTTTAATAAGCGATTCCTAATAAATAACTCTTATCTTAATAATCTACCTTTTTTTGGATTTTTTGTTTCTTTAAGCTATATTTACAGCGTTTAAAATACACAATTACAATTATTTACAATACTTTAAGTATTAGGTTGGTGAACATGGAAAAACTAGTTTTAATGAAATTAAGATTTACTGACAAAGAGAGAGAGAATCGGTTGAATATTTATTTCATTTTATTTACATTCCTAAACTGAAATAACAAATGTTTTATCTTTCATTGTTTAGTCCTTCGAAAAGTGTTACAATGACCTCTTTTTTTTTTGAAGGACGTTCGCGTTTTAGCTTAATGGCTATTAAAACTAACCGGATGTAACAATGACCTCAAAAGCGTTCTGTACAATGCGACATTTTTGCAGAGAGCAAATTGAGATACATAAGTAAATGTACATTGTGTTACATAAAATTAAACTCGCAACAAAAAATATATGATAACATTACTTCCCATTGTTATCAACATTTTAGTTAAATCCCTACACATATACATTTATATATCAATATGAAGTTCATACAATCCTAGAATTTTAAAAATTATTTCATTCATATCAAGAGTATAATTATAAACATCAACAACAGTAGGTAAGACATGTAGTAACAAGGACGAGACAGATACAAAAAAAATAATTATGGGACAAAATTAAGAGAGAAATACAAAAGTTTGACTATATAGGTACGAGATTCAAAATTGTAAATCAACTAAGCGCGGCTTGCACGGTATTTTTTAATGTGTTAAAAATAATTTCTGGCTATTTATTTAATAACACTAAGCCTGTATTCTAAATTAATCTCCTAGACACATGAAATCAGCACAAACTATTTATAATTTTAAATTCTAAATATTAATATTATAAGAATGGAAACAGTAATAATATTGACAGCACATTTAGTGTACATGATATATTTGTTTTAAGAAAAGAATAACTTTTCTTGTATAACAAGACATTGCTGATAAAATATAAACACTATTTTAAATGATAAATGATATGCAGACGTCGTAAAGTCGTTAGACCTGTACAATAATAATTAGTAACAAGTAGAACGACAAACAAATGATTAAATTTAATAAGCACATCTGAAATTAAATAGAATTCCAAAATGTGTCATACTTACCTATACTATACTAAAAAGCGAGCTATCTGCCGTCCACACTGATAATATTTAACCTAATACAGTAACAAATAAATAAAATTTAGAAAAATTGAAACAACGTTATAAGACACAGCTACATTGATAAAAGCTAACCATGTCAAGAACAATGTTATAAGTACATAATTTTCTACCTAATCGTACAAAATATTACCCGTTAGACGCGTACCCCGTGGCTGCCACACCTATGGAACGCAACACCTCGAATAGCTTATTTTAACTAAAGGTCGAAACATATTACTTTAATAACTTTGATCTTTTTAGGGAACGATTTTCTATTAATAACCTACTTTTCACCGAGGTATAAGTTTTTGAAACATTTACATATCTACTATTCGTACGTTACAATATACACATAGCGAATGATTTAACATTAGCGCTGAGTCTTATTAATATGATTTTTTTATAATGATTATATTTTTTTAACTCTAGATATTTATTTAGTTCCGAAATCAGTGAGTCTTACTCTCACTAATCGAACATACAACTAGCATAATTACAAAATAAATATGGCATTAATTTCTGAAAACGGTCAGTAATTTGTTTCGACCGTAGCGGCTGAGTGTTTAATATGTTCCATCATCGGTGAGGTCGTGGTAGGGCTCCGCAGGTGGCTGCACGGGTTCAGCCTGGTAGAAGGCGCCGGAAACGAATGGATTGTTTGGGACATGCTGTTGGGGAGCGGGTGGGCGGGGAGGTGCGATGCTGCCATATGCTGGCGGCTCGGTACCCTTTAAGGGAGCTGAAGGCTGCTCCGACTGCGAATGAACAAAATGTTTTATAATTGTACTAAATGCACATATTTTGAGTATACCGTAAATGATTCAGAAGAATAAAAGTGATTTTTACAACTAATTATGTACCTGAGGACTTGTGAAATGTTAATTTTTATTGCTCTTAGGGCAAAAATTTATAAAATTGCATAATGTCTGTTAAAAATTGCACGAAAGTATTATTTTCAAATATATATGTTTTAACATTGTACTGAAACATAAGCAATCTAATCTACAAAAATGTTTTAATTTATGGATTAGATATATCGGTATAAGTTTTATGAAAGGTTTGGACAAAAAGCTGAAACTACATACAAAAGTTGTTTCTTGATCTGAGATCGGCTTGAGCGGAGCTTCGTATGGCGGGGTGGGGTCCGCCCATGGCTGTAACTCTCCTGAAGCGAATATGCCATAGATCGTGATACCGATGAAGTGGACAGTAGCTCCCATCAGAAACACTTCACGCCATTCTGTTATTGCTTTTTCTAATTTATCCTGAACAAAATTATTGCTTTTAGTTTAACCTGGTCAAGACTATTCCTTTCTAACGTACTGTACGTTACGTATGTAAAAGTACATATACCAAAAATTTATATAATAATAATATTGTGACTATAAATTGATAAATAAACTATTCTAAGTCTTGAGTTGGAGCATAGCACTCATTTTAAAGAAAAAAACGCTAAAATCGGTTCAGTAGTTTCCGAGTTCAT
>JAOSYY010000016.1:2154471-2168502 GCA_025727935.1 Hebomoia glaucippe
ATAAGGTTCGGTCGAGCCGTTTCGGAGGAGTTCAAGTTCGAACACCGTGACACGAGAATTTTATATATTAGATTAGGTTATCAAAAATATCATTAGGAAAAAGCTATATATATATTTTTTTAATAGTTTCATTTTTTAAATTATTTTTGAAATTTCATAATAAGTTAACCTGAAGTATTAGCAATTGTTGAAAATGATATATTTGCGTACATGATCTGAATATATAGTGTTGTTTATTGAAGAGCTGAATGTTCGAAAATAATCCAGAAAACGGTTGTAAATAAATCTAAGAGAACTCTCTGTAAAGGAAAATCCTTACAAATCTCCGTTTAATCCAAGGAGGGTTTGAAATCCAGGTTAGTTGTAAATATCAATTACGCAAATGCTATGGCTTAGGGTAAACACTTTACACGATGAACGAATTGTGAAATTAAACTCAAGGGGTGAAAGTATTGCCAACGAAACGTTTGTTTACAACTAAAATAAAAAAACATCTTTCAAACGTTACGATTTTATAAAAAAAAAACCTTATAGTTTACTAAAATCCTTAAATATAATGATAAAATGAAGATTTGCACATAACCACCTGTTTAGAAAAAACGTAACTACGACTAGTGACCTTATTTACCTCATAAAACTATATTTATCTATCAATATCTCGATAGTTTTTAAATTGTCAGGTATTTATGTTTTAGTGCTCATCACAGTAGATAAAGCACCTGTCTCCGAAGCAACATTAAATATGAAAAGAAAATTCAATCTTCACTAGTATTACAATGAGGAAAGATTTGATTGATTTTTGTTTGTTGGTTTGCATTGAATAGGCTCCGAAACTACTTGACTGATTTGAAAAGGTTTTTCACTCTTGGGAAGGTCCACTATCCCCGATGAACATAGGCTATATTAAATTTAAAAAAAAATTGGAATCCTTACTAATAGTCCAATAATGTATCCCAAGGTGTAAAAATCGAAATGAACGTGAGCGAAGCCGCTGGCAGCAGCTAGTGATATGTTAAAGAATATCAAATTTACTAATAGCTACGATCCCAATTAGTTGTATCATATAAAATTATGTTCGTTAAACGTATTTTTAATAAGAATCAATACTTCGAACAATGTTAATATAATCTGAATAGGTACGCAAATATATATAATGCGGGCAATTGGATGTAAGTCCCATGGGCATTTTTTCCGAAGTCGTACGTACAAATTGAGTATTGGTCGGGTCGTTGAGACAATTTTAATATTCGCGTCACAGGCTCGAGACTTTCATATTGATTTTTTAGCGTATAGCTTTTCGAAATGTAGGTTAACTTTGTAAAGATTTTGCATTTTTCAGCTAATTACTGTACACGTAGCCTTTTTTATTTTCAATTGCTTTCAATTATCATTTTTATATAGATATGATATGAATTTACTTAAAATCCTCACAATAAAGCCACGAATAGATATATGATTATTTTTATATGTCAACAGTGATTAAGTTAAGGTCCGTGTAAGTTTTGCGACGGTTTCCAGATATTTTGATAAATGCATATTTAAAAGTATATTTATTGCGCTATTAAGAGTTAAAACATCTACTTTATTAAGATTTGCAGTGTTATGGAGTTATCAATTAAGACATATATATGATTATGTATACATTACACGATTCAAACGTCAGTTTAGTTTTGAAATTGATTATTGACAGCCCTCTAAGATATAGTGTCTCTTTTGTTTTTTGTTATTTTAAGTTTTATAATGAATGGTGGGTACGTAAATACTAATTTTATTCCTTTCTAACTTCAATTTAAGAATTTATTAAAGATAGTTAAATTAAAGTTAATTTTTATTTTTACGCCTTAAAGCTTTTTTCATTAGAAGATTAAAAAATATATCATATAGACTCCATTAGTACAGTCACATATACTAGGGCCCAGAATATTTTTTCATTAACCAAAGTATTATATTAAGAATCATAAATAACAGTACTTACAATAACCGCCTCAAAAACATGTTCCCTGTGGATTTCTCGGAATAGAATCAACAGGTTATACTGTAATTCACACCCTCCGTTTTCCTTTTCAATTTACTACCTTATACTCAGAGCTTACGGTCTTGATTTCTATTAAGTTCCCTTGAGACACGAAACTACCTGTGGATTTTCTTATTTTCCCCACATAACCTCTAAAGATCTTGTGAAACTTAAGTAAATGATGGTAAACACAGTTGGTTTTCTTTAAATACACGGCATTTTTATTTTGAAGTCTATTTAAAGATGATTCGGGTTAAATGAGTCGGAAACGCGTCGTTCGTATTTTGCGGAGTCAAGCAAGACACTGACGTCACGGGAGCTGATATCAAACTAGCCAGAAATGCGTGCCACGCTCCCTCTGTCCTTACTCCCTATCGGGAGAGCTATTCTGCAATAATTTTATATCGGATGATAAGGATTATTTTTTACGTCTGACAAAAATAAACCTTAGAGATTATATACATGATGGATTATTATCTGTAAATTATTAACTAATTATACATTAATAGTGACATAATGAACTGTTTATCTTTAGTGCAGACTTTAAATACACGAAAAAATAATTGAAGGAGTGATTGGAAGTTTGTAATTTCTTCCAAATGTATTAAATGTACATTAAATAAAGCACTTCTTATTACTAAACATTTACAATAGGTCTATAACATATGATATTTTTTATATTATATTTGCAAAAATTAAAAATCTAATATTATGTAAGAGATAGTGCCATTGACATTAAGTGTTGGTTGGATATTATATTTTTAATTAATAAATTTGATTCTAGTAGATAAATTAAAAATATATCTTCTACATGATAAGAAAATTTATCTAAAGATCGGTAAATTTGTATTGAGGTTATTGTAAGTTATTTCTGGTAAAACTATAATATTAAGTTATTAATCACTTAATACGAGAATACTTCCTATGAATCTATTTTAGGACATTTTTGTAGAATGACGTTAACGGTCGCAACGCTCCAGATTCGCAGACAATGCTCCAATTTATATCCAACTCACTTACTGGAGTCGGCGAGACGGAGCGAGGGGTGGGTCATAAGTATGTACTATGTTGTAGTTCAATACGATAAACAGGCTGTTTAAAACTATTTCTAGGAAATAGTAGGTCATCATTATTTTACACTTACTATTGTGGTCAGACACATGTTTTGTTTTTTTGAAATAAAATGGTTAATCTTCTCATTTCACATTCACAGGTGCCTTTTGAAAAACTCTATAATTTGTATATTGCATGAACCTTAATATTAATTATAATAAGACAACAATAAATAACATTATACTGAACTAGTAATTAAGTAACTTTGACTAAAACAAATTAAATTATTTATGCCTACTAAAGGTAACGTGAAACAAAATCTTGGTAACACTTTGCTACTTTCCTTTTCTAAGTAGCTATAATTAGCTTTTAATTACTGTCATATCATATTAGTGAAAAACGATTTTGTCCACCAAAACTATTAATAGATAAATTAAGCTAGCGATGCCCTGTGGATTCAGCCGTTTCAATATAATATTTTTTAGTTATTCTGATATTAAGTAATTTTTGCATGTAAGTGTAACAAACATCCATTGATACTCACAAACTTACACATTTATAATATTAGTAAGAATTTCATAGGCGTTTTATATATATTTTTAATATGATTATTTTCGTGAAATAAAACTGTGTTAGAAACCAATTTAATTAATGTCTAAAGGTTTACGTAATATACACCTATTAAAATTCTATAAATGTTAGAAAAAGCGTAGCACAAAGCCAATTACATTAAAACATTCGGGCCGGGACAAAGGGCGACAGAACAATGGTCCTGGAAGGAACTCGCGATATGTCTTTCAATGCTTTTAACTTTCGTGATGGCGGCAGCGAGGGAAAATGGTGACGTCGCGCGACAAATGCGCGTGAAGTAGTGATGTTCAGAGTCCATTCGATATATATTCATATTACCTTCTATTATTTTCCTTATTTTATTAATTAGGCCTTACTATACCATCAATGCACGTATCTTTTTTAGAGAATGACTAAACAATTATGGAAAAATGTATTATTTTTAGTTAAGAGTAAGAAATGTAAAAATACACTTACTACTTTTTTAGTGTTAATTAAGAAACTTGAATATGAAAATACTACTATGGATACAATTTTATTTAAAAGTTGTACCTATGTAATGACTACGAAATTCATGAATAATAAATACTTTTGCGAAGGTACATCACATTATATAGTTAACGTATAGATATATAACGTTAAAAATATCGTTGTGGAAAATGTAGATGTAACGTCAGCTCATCACTAAAAAAGAAGTGAGTTGTAACCAATGGGGTATCACGGGTTGGTTGCACCGCAAACTCATTTTATAAATCGGTCGCCTGTTCGCCCGGAACCACGCGTTAACTCACCCTAGTTCGATAATGTACGCCGTTATACTTCACGTGAAATAAACATGCTCTTAAATGTTTATTAGTAACATCGATAGCAAAACTTTTCTATTTATTTTTATTCGAGCATTCGAATTCATATACTGCAGTCGAAATGCACATCTCAACCCTTTATTCTGTGAACTGGTCATATGTAAGCCTGACGGAAATGAAATATAATTTTACGAGCTGTCCCACGCATCTAATAATATCTGATTTTATGAAATATATGAATAAAATACTTATAGAACTTAGCTAATTTAATTTAAACCCAAGACCCATCGATAAAGCAAAAAACGTTTATACGCTTATCCAACGAACACATCAAACACTATACTCATGTAATAAAAAATTACAAAGAACAGATTAATTTTTTAAATGAGAAACTAATAGAAATATGTTGGTATAATTTTTTAATAAAAAATCCTTTAGATCCTCTATGGTTACAATTCTATTATACGAATTGGAGTGAAAATGTACGTTATATTATTTTTTCGTCTTTTCGCTTAATAGACAGTATCAAGACCAAGATCTTAAGTAAATCAAATCACCCCATGAATGGCGAATGAACTCGGGGCTTTTCACTGAGTTTTCCACTGATGGCTATCACAATGGACGGGGATCAAGTAAAGTTATCTCTGAGGAGGTAAAAATGTTTCTTAACGTTTATTTAAGTTGCAATCATTTGATGATATCGCAGAAAATGTCTAGCCGTATCCTTGTAAAATTGCTCGAATGGAAATTTCTTATAATCCACTTTAGAGTACAATTTAGTGATCAGCCTTTACAATCTACTTTATTCGTCAGAAGCTCAGAAGCTTAAAATATTTAAACTTATCAGACAGTGATTTTCACATACTCGTACACTTCAGTTTATTTTTAAACTTAAGTTTAAAAGTAAAGTTGTAAAATTTTTCTTATCATTTTAACTACAATGAAATTAATGCAGAGATTAAGGAAGCTGGGAAGAACATTGAATATTCACGAGAAGATATAAAATTTGGCGAGCTCATCACAATAAAACTCTTACATTCTGATCTGATTTACATTTTTATGGTTCCTAAACACTCAATAAAACCAACCGCAGATATAAAACCTTTAAGTACATACAAATCTGCAGAGGCATTGAAACCCTTTTCAGCTAGGCGAAACGTTTCCAGCGTTGCGTTGGTGTGCTCTTTGAAAAACAACAATAACCCTCACCATATGTATGTATGAGGATACGCAATATACTTTAAAAGTACGACTGTCATAGACTTAACAATTGTATAGAAGTACCTTTAGATCCATTATAATATTTATTATACACAATATTAATATTTAAAAATTTATACGTGGTAATCGTTACAGTAGCAAGTCATAATAAGTAAATGTTAAACAGAATATAAATGTATATATATATGATAAAAGTTCTAGACAGTATAAGATAACTTTATATATAGATATATCATAGTAATTATAAACTATATTAATAGATAAATAAGGTAATTTTTTTTACTGACAACTATTAGATAATAAAAAGATGCGTTTGTGAAGCTTGTGTTAAGTTTAATAATATTATATTTAATAGTGAACTACGATATCGCTTTCTCTGTAGCACGTAGCACTTGCTACGCTTTTTAACTCTACGGAAAACCCCTCTCTGTTTAAGAGCCACGCAATTTTCATGTTTCGTGAGTACAAATGGGAATCCATTTAAATACTAAGTCAACGTTTCAATACACGTGATGTGATATAAGTACAGGAAATAAATGAAGTATTTTTTAGTTTAAGTTATAAAATTTTTACATTACATTAGTTACATTATTAATTCTCCCTACTGGTTAAAATGTTTGAGTATGGTATCTAAATTAAAATTATTTTAAAATTATCGTAAAATATGAAATCGAAAATATTAGAAAAATATTCTCAAAGATAGTTTGCCTTCTTTTTAAACATACCGATATTCTAAGTGTTAAAATTACTAAGTGTTAAAATTAATGTGATATTGATTGTTATAACATTCGAATTTTTTCATTATATAAAGAGAGAGGGTGTCTATTTTAAGTGTACTGAATCCTTGCATGTACATCAAAGAAACATTTCTGTTCTTAGTCGCAGTGACGCAAAGGACTGAATTACATGGGTTTCTCTTTGAGAACCTCAGTTGGAGGGCTTACATGAAATAGATTCGATTGTACTAGCGATATCCTTATTTGCCGCTGATCGACTTCGTTTGTACGCAAAACGTGGACGTATTGAAAGGTAATTTGAGGGTGAACCTGTTTATATGACGATACATGTGATTTATTATTTTATAGCTAACAAAATTTTAATAAAAGTCCAAAATCTCTCTACTTAATTAAGTTTATTCACATTTTACAACTTTTATCTGAATGTTCTAAAGAATCAAATTTTATTTTGAAGCGAATGGAAGTTATATTAAATTCTGTCGAAATTATAAACCAGCTTCCATAAACAAAGATTACGTAAATAACCGTAATTTTGTGTTTCTGTTTATATCTTAAACTTTCTAAATATTCCGAACATAGTTAATTATACAATCGTCTATCAAAAACGATATATTAAATAATTCCATGCATGTTTCCGTTGTCAATTTAGAAAAATATTATAAGTTTTAATTTAAATACTGTTTTAATGTGTATCGGGCGTTTACTTTGTTCATGTAGTACTTTATGCAGACCCCCCCGGTGACGCTCACACCAGTAAGCACTGTTGTCAACAAAGGGTTGCACGCTGATTGCTTAATGGACAGTGAAGTCTGAGATAGCAACGTGATAAATCACCACCGTGATTACCGAGCCATTATCTAAAATCCAATCTCGGGTGACAACGGCCGCGAGAAATAAACTTCACGATCACGTAATTGAACCAGACGCATACGCCCGCCTAATAGGATGAGATGAGTAACTTTTATAAACCTTCAACTTTTCCATAAAACTTTATAATATTCGTTCCTTAATTAAGAGTAGATCATCGAAAATTTTATGACCCATATCTTTATACATAAGTATTCTCCTGTCCGTGTGCTTGGCACTTAACTCTCCCTAAACGGCTGGACCGTTTTTCATGAATTTTGTGCGTGTTTAAGGGGATTCGAGAATGGTTTAGATTTACATTTTGGTTTCAAAGTTTTCAAATTTTTATATTTAGAACGTGTGTACAGGTCGACGTCTGTCGGGTCCATTAGTATAATGTATTTATAAAAATCATTTTTTGTTCTGTAGTCTCGCTCTAACTTAAGAACGGGTTTATCGATTCGGATGATTCTTTTGGTCTGTTATGAAAGACAATATAATATATTTGACAATGATATTATATTTGACAAAATTAAAAAAAAATATATAAATAGGTGTCATAATGACAGCTGCTTTAATTCCTTATGGACACATCTAAACACAACACGAGTGGAACCACAGGGTATCCTTAGTCTTATATATGTAACTTTTTAGTTATTTTTAAAAGAAACAAAATTGTTATGTGGATGACTTTCTAAAAACACTTCAGTAACATCATGAGGGATACAACAATTGATATGCATTTACGATATTTCCTTTGGCGTTTGGGCGGCAATGTCATTAAGGCCCGGAAATTCAATAGAGCCCGACATCTCGCCTTGCTAAACGCCACATAAAATAAAGTGTTATCTCAAATACAAACTAATACAAATTTTACTATTACAATATTTTAACAAGAGTTCATTAAATTATATAAATTATATATTGACGTTATAACCGATAACGTTGACTAAAATATACATACATAATTAACATAATAGAAACTGAATTCTGAATTATCAGGTTGGATAGATAATAATTTCTAAAAAAACCACTGTGGCAATAATTGCGACCAATTCTAAGTAGAGTAGTCATTACTTACAAGTCCTTAAAACGTGACGGAAGCAGTGCGAACGAGAGACCGTGATCTCGCCTCTGATCAATACATCTTGGAGAACTCAAATATTTGCACACGGAGAACATTAGTGGAGACGAACGCGCGCCAACATTTATTATGTCTCCGTATCTACACGCTTTGTCTATCAGCATAGGGCAATGTATGGAGTAGATGTTTAATTTGTCTATACAGTAGTTTCAATCACTTTAAACGTTGAAGAGTTCAGCCGTTTAAAATTATTAAAACAATGATTTAAATCTATCTATCTATAATTATACGGGGTGTTTGGGAACTGGTCCCGAAAACGAGGCAGATGATAGTACTAATGACACCTTTGATAATAGGATGGAAAAAAGTCGATCCTGACTAAAAAAAAGACATATTTTTAACACTTTTTACATACTTGTACTTGATAAAAATGCAATTGATCGCTGTCTGTATGCTGAAGATAAATGAGAAAAACTATTATTAGGGAACTTTATTAACGCAATTGATCCGAAAACGATGATTTTTAGAATATTTGTCTGTTTCACTGCGACTTAGTGCACGCTGATCTCAGAAAGGGGCATAACCGATTTGAATGCGGTATTGTTTAAAGCTTAACTTAACATTTAATATTTATTTTATTTCAGTAGGTTTAGAAATAAAAATGTTATAGCCATTTAATAAATTGCGTTGAATAAAATCGTATCTGTATCTGTAGCGTATCTGTTTATTCAAGGAATTTATGCAAAAACTATTGTGGCCAATTAGAAAAAAGCGATAGAATTCAAAGACCATTTTTTATCTTTTTGTCTGTCTGCATCTCCGAAAGCACTCAACGGATTGTTCGACATTTAAATCTATTTTCTCTTATTCTTCTATACATAATGGATCAGTTGAAGAAATCATAGATTCACTGAAGTTACCCAAAGAGAATATGATAGACAACTAGAAGTGGATGACAAAATGGACATAACCACGTGCGAAGTCACTGGGAATAGCTAGTCTGTAACATATATTGAGTTATATACAGTGTAAATAAACGAATAATTAATCAAAAACATCTATTAATTATTAATTTTGCAGTTCACCAACATAAAGGAAATGCTGAAGTTAGTATTGGTAGTTCGTTACCTCCGTTTATTTCCTCTTAGCCGGTATAAATGAAAGTTATATATTAATCGCATTGTTCTAGCAAATTTAAGTAATAAAAACATTTATCAAAACAATTAAAGTGCATGTTATTTAAACGGTAACAATTGCGTAGATATAGAATATTTTATATAAAACATACAAATTTCAGATCATATACTTATTCTGATATGTGATAGGTTTCCTTATTCTTTATTTCACCTACACTATAGCTTACAAATTATGCTCCTTTGTAAGTCTTATAGATAAATTCATATATCTCCCTAAAGTTTCTTTTACTCTTTGTTATCGGATCAATCGACGAGACATGGCGCCAATAAGTCTGCGAACTGAACGTCCTTACGGCGCCAGACATCTGTATCAAAACGGGGCTTTTTATTGCTAGTTACCCTTCGCTACCGGTGGCTTTATACAACTTTCTATTTTCGCAACAAAACTAATTATTACGATTTCTTCTTAAACTAGGCAGGAGTTAGTAGTGTCGTCCAAAAACACATCTAAAGATCTAAGTATCCACAAATTTTGTAGTTCTTAAAGAGTCTAATTTTATCACAAATTATTATACAAATAACAAGTTACTCTTTTATTTGTTAGGCGACATAGTACAAAGTCGCCGAAACAAAAGTGAATTGCGAGTAAAGTTACAACAGGATTAATTAATTTCTGTAAGTTACGCGCGCTTGATTAAAAATTTGTTTGACGGTATTCATTAATGAGAATCTGTAATTTCAGAGTGTCCTTTGAAGTAGGATTAATGTCGGTTTAGACTCCTCCCCCTTACATCGGTGCCGGCCACATCGCAATTTATGTCCACGTTCGCTCATAGCATTCTCATTAGCGTTGCCAATTTGACTTTTAACGATTTTTAATTATCGTAGTTTTTAATATGTCAACAATGCTTTGTGTCATTATACAGTTGTTTGTATTGTTAATTGTAATATTACCAATAATATTGTGGAGGATCTTGTTAATTTTGTGAATATTAGCTTATGTTTTACTTTTATTCGAGTCAGCTTTTTAAACTGACCCACGATCTTTCAGGATCCTAGGTATAATAATAATCTCTTAACTCTGAGAAATATGAATTGCCGGTTTGTTTATGAGATTTATAACTGAGTCCCCTCGGCGCCAAGACCGGATACGGCGCCGAGCCGTCCTCCGTCGGCCAGACATTCTGGCTCCTATATATCGATTTTAAAATGACATAATTCAATATCAAACATTTAAATTAGATATCTTATAAATATATATTTAGAGAAAAGTTTTATGTCTTAAGTAATCTTAAACAAGATTCAGGTTTTGTATTTTTTATCATAAGTCGTCTTAATAAAAAATACTAATAATTTACTTAGCAGGGCTAAATATATACAATAAAATAATTATGTAATTATAAAGCCCACATTTCAAGGCGTGATTAAATTTGAATCTTGTTTTGAAGATTATAGAATTATTTTATTCTAAAAACATACATTTCGACTATTTCCAATTATAGATAGCGATTTTAATGACGTCTTGGAAGTGAATAAAACTTAATCAAAAACGAAAATTCTCGAATTGCAAAGACATCCAGCCACATCATGAATATTTAGTGCAGCACTTAATGTTCCGTTTATTAAGACAGCTACATATTGAGGGGTAGTTAATTTCGTTCCTAATTGACCATCGCTGCCGTCATGAGACCACAGAAGGACTCGACAAGCTCATTAAAATTTTACCTTATCGCCTCTAGCTATTCTAGTGGCCAATTTGCAATGAAATACGAAACCATATCGATCAGTGTTGATTTCAATAGAACTATTTAATTTGATGTTGCAAAATAAATCAATGTTAGTGGTGAAAGACAGTAATATCGTTATAATTTTATGGTACCTATTAAGAGATTTTTTTGCTTTGCTCTAAAAATCTGAAGAATCTTTCTTTTAATAAGTACCAAATAAAAATAATATGAAAACCGTATCAGAGTTGGTTTTTAGATAGTTCTTCGATGAGAAATAGTATAGCCGTTATGAAATAAAATATTTTATTACATAATGTCGGCTGGTTTATCCTTAAAAATACAAATCTGTTCTTAAAGCCACATAATCGTTATTATTTTTATTCTGAGCGTATCAGACAATTTGATTAAAAAAATATACCAAAGTATATAGTAAAAACATATCAAAAACCATAAAAAGAGAATATAGTTTTATCAATATGCTACAAAAATCTTTGCAATACTGATAAGAATGACGCCCTAGGATACACGTATATTATTTGTAATAGATGGAACAGGAATATTCTTATAATAAAATAATGTCATCTTTTCGAATATTTCAACCTCACAACGGGCAATAAACTCACTGTAAGTTATGGATGTACAATAAACACAATGTTTTGTAGTATTGAAAGTAAACTAATATCCGCTCTTACTCGCGAGGCTACGACAGGATGTATCAGATAGGCGTTTATTACAGACCCGAGGTGCAAATTGAGGAAATATTAATTATTTACGCTTCTATCGACACATTCCTTTTCCGGTCTAACAATGATACAAACAAACAAGATCCAATTATTTTACCTTGTTATCAACTGAATATCAGTGCATTTATAACACGAAATAAAAAAAGCTAACTTCTTGAACTGAATCATTACGTATTATTTTAAAATTGAGCGGGTAGAATAAATAAATAAATAAATAACAATGAAAGGTCAGTAGTTAGTAATGATATAATTATATTGGTATTACAAACGCAAAACAGCAATTCATACTTCAGACTATTCTGTCATACACATAAAAAATGAATTAGTTGAGCTTTTTTTTGAAACCTCAATGAATAGGAACGAAGTGGTATAACTTTATCACTTTGGCAAAAGCAACTGTTTTAATAAATTATTCCATAAACAAAGCAACAAGACAAATTGTCGTACAGCAATTAATTTGGGGGTCCGATGCGCACTCTGGACCAATCCAGTAATTGTCGACGGCAATATTCAAATGGCGGAAACAATTAGCGTGAGTGCTGTATATACGCACTGGGCTGTCTACCCTCTTAATATCAAGTACAAAATGCAGAAAAATTGTAGAAATCGTTTGGGAATATCACACCGCAGACAATCGTGAAATGAACAAGAATGATAAAGAATTTTCTCGGTAGCAATACGACAGAAGTTATTTACATCAAAATTCTTCTAATCTATATACTAACATGATAAACTTGAAGAGTTTCTCTGTTTGAACGCGCTAATCTAATGAACCGCTGGTCTGATTTGAAAAATTCTTTCCGTGTTTGATAAGACATTTATCGAGGAAGAGTTAAAAGCTAAAAAAAAGCTAGGGATCCTTACTAAAAGACCAATAATGTAATCCAAAGTGTAAAAATTTAAATGAACGCAAGCGAAGCCGCTGGCAAAAGTTTTTTTGTTTGTAAAAATACCTCGTAAATAATTTTAATTCTATTCATGTAAATTACTGAAGTATCCAATCTGTTGCAACAGTAGTTGAAGACAGAAACGTGTTTTGAAGTAGAGATATTTGGTGAAAAATTTTTGTATGTTATTTAAAATATTAAATATTTATTACTACATTATTGAATCAGATATTGGATAAACATTTACATTTACGGACTATTTATTAACATATACCTGTAAAATCTTTAACGCTTGCAATAATTTAGTAAATAGATTACATATTCCACGACACGATAAAAACCATTGTCCATAAACATTTCTCTAAAAATATGTCTTTGAATTTTTCAGAAAACTCATTAAGTTCGAAAACTGTCGTTCTCATCAAACATTCAGCATAGAATTCAATCATCATTATATCTAACAAATATACGCTAAGCTAGCTATAAAGTCATAATTGACGGGATGCTCCCTCCGAAACTCATTCTAAATCTCTTTTGTGTACTGCGATAACGCTACAAAGCCTGCTAATGTCTTTTAAGGACTTAGTGATTTAAACGGACTAAATAATGAACTACCTACCCTTTCCCTCGCAACGTAATTTATAAGCTTAAAATATGAGGACGGATATATTTCTTCATAGAAACCTTTTTATGCTAAAGAATCACACAGGAATAGAGCAAATGTATATTACAAAATAAGAATTTAAAAAATCTTTGCTCCTTTTTTAAGAATTTTTCTTAACATTTGAACCCACGCAAATAAGCTTCCCAAAGCTATTAATGAATTTAATTGATACAAATTCTACCATAAAATCCGTAGATAGTCTATTCGTTGTGGGTAGTTTCAATAGTATAGTATATCACTCTATGTGCGAATCTAATGCGACAAAATAATACTAAAAATATAATGTAACCCTTGACGAAAAATCATAGAAGGCCTGAAGAAATCTTCGTAAATGATATGAGAGAAATATCTCGATCATGTCAGTTTTCAAACACAGACATGCATCAAAATCAGTCCGTTTGTTGAGGATCTATAATGATACAGACGCACGGACACGGAAACAGTACAACACCCTTCTTTTTATGTCGGGGCTTAATAGGTCTGAAGACTATTTCAATAAAACTTTCATTGCTAATAAATATTGAGAATTATATTATAATATAGAAT
>JAOSYY010000016.1:2180118-2192549 GCA_025727935.1 Hebomoia glaucippe
TCGTAGAAGTGAGAGCTTTGATGGGGTTAAACTTTATGCGGAAAAGGATTTCAGAAATCTAAAACTAGTACATAAAACTGAAAATTATGTAACGATTATTAAAAAAAATACTAAACAAATAACAATCGAAATTACATAAATTTTCTCATACCTGCTTTTAAGTATTCATGTTTCTTTTTTATATATTATACAATACTCCTTAAAACGTTAAAAAATTATATTCGCTGCCTTCGCTAATTATAACGTTTTAGAAAACAGTAGGCATTAAAATATAATGACAAACTTTTAGGTGACTGTAATCTGCGTTTCATCAGGGATAATTCAAACCAAGGTCGCATCCCTCCTTTAAGCACTATTATGGTCACCCAAAACATTTTTGTCATCTAAATGGCACTACAACAGCCTTGTCTTAAAAATGGTTTATAAGCTATGTCAAAGATTATAGATGGAAATAGCTCTGGACACTTTGTTTCGATTTCATGCTACGCGCAAGTATATTTGACCGTATTATTAATATCATAGAAACCATTATCAGATCTAATACTTATATTACTATTACAATTTCACGTTTTCGACAATAAACCCCTCAAAAGGCTGCTTTAATTCCCCTTTTTGAAATATTTGTATTAGTTTTTTTTTAATTGTTCTAATGAAAAAAGTACATTTTAAGATGTGTTGCTGTGAAATAACAATCAATAAATATCGCTCAATATTTTTATGGTAAGACTTATTTCAAAAAATATTTCGTAAATCTTATTTTCTATAATATAGTAAGCGTGATAAAATAAATTATTATTACGGAAAAGCTTTGCTATTGGAGTGGAAACAGAGATAAGCGGCTTTATGCCATAAAATGTATTTTAATAGGGAAGCTAACGATCACTTTTTTTACAATATATCATCAGTGGAGATTAGAAGCTTTCTACAAATATTACGACATTTAGTTGTAAGCTAGAAAATTATGAAATACTTTTATTGTAACGTAGGATCCACGAAACACTGACTCTAAGAATGTACAGAAAGGTTCTATAGATACAAATAAAGCTGAAGTGTTTCTTTTTATCATCAAAATGACTAGATTTCCCTAATACATAGATATGAAAAATGTAAGTAAATGTGGTTCTTATAATGGAATTAACGTAAAAAAAAGAATCTGTAATGATCAAAATTTAAATAGCAATTGTCTAACTATGTAATTTGCTTGCTCTACGAACATTTTTAAGCCAGCTTCTGTCAGCGGCTTCGCTCGCGTTCATGTCTATTTTGTCATCCACTTCTAGTTGTCCATCATATTATCTTTGTATAAATTTAGTGAATCTAGGATGTCTTCTGGGGATTATATGTTTATATTTTAATCCGGGAAGATTCCGTTGTACTATCGGAGATTAGCCCGTAGATACAGACAAACGAATATTCGTTTGTTCACATATGTAAAAAACAGTCTTTGTGTTGTATGGTTAATTTCTAAGCATCTACAATAGTTTTTGGATAAATTCATTGAATGTACACGCAAGCGATTTGTAATAATTTACTATATATAAATAAGATATAACAAAAAATACACATTTCTGGTCGAGAGTCATCATATAGATCTAAGGCCAACTTGAAATGGACTTTATACCAAACAAATCTGCCCATTTCTTCTTATCTGAATATAAATATTTATTAAAAATTATTTTATAGGCCATAATATATATTTGATTAACTTTCAGCTTATGTACCTGAACTGTGATCACATTCCCTGCTTACAAGAAAATTAAAAATAATAGCTGAGAACCAAAATAATTTAAGGCGAATTTTGATTATGTACATATGAATGTTTGAAACTATGGATAAATGTATATTTTTATTATTATTATTTTAATAAAAAAACACATTACACGCTCGCTCGGATCCGAGTGGTAGGCACGGAATGTGTTATTTTATACCGTTTTGTTAAACGATTATTCAACGCGATTCTTTAAATGGCCTATGACTTAGTATTTCTCATTCGACTGAAGTAAAACTAACACTAAATATTAAGGTAAGCTTATTACGATACAATAGTGAACACGGCATTCTAGTCAGTCTAGCCGTATCCGTCAATAGCCCGAATATAGACACAGTCAAACAAACAAGAACTCAAAAAGAGTTTTTAGTTCTATTACGTTATTAATTTTGAGGCCTCTGTAGCCTAGCGGTTGTGTAAAGCAACCGCGGTGCCAGAGCACAGGGTTCGAGTACCAGTCGGAACATAGTTGCATTTTAAAAATATGTACTTTGTGTTCTGCCTCGAGTACGGACTGCCTGTGGCCGGACCAGGGTCATAAACGCAGGCATTTCCAGTATTAAATTTGGTGTTAGGAATTCTTATAATTTATAAGTTCTGTCCGGGTCACGTACTACCGTTCATAGATGGAAAAGTCGTGAAGTGCTATGCGCGTTTCGATTTCAATCTATGAATTTCCGAATACTCGAAATAAAATAAGGCCGAATGATATAATATGGCTAAGGTCTTAAGGTTGGCAGCGCGTCATCTAGATCTACTGATCTTAGAGGTATCCATGGGCGACGGCAATCGCTTAACAGAAGTGAACTGTATCCTCGTTTGCCTTCGCATAAAAAGAATTTAAAAAGTAAAGTTCCCCAATAATAGTTTTTCTCAAATATCATCAATGTCGACCAGTTACATTTATATTTTATTATAGAAGATGTGGATTAAAATATTCAATTATTCATAAATACTTGTTTAGTTTGTATCCTTTATACTTATATTCATAGTTCATTTTGCAATAAATGCTACTAATGAGGCAATGGAGCTTTCAACTTGTTCAGAGCTCCAATTAGACCAGCTTATGCAGTTTAAGATGCTTCAACCTACGATTTTGAAAGGGTAGAGCTTAATGTTAATAATCATTTCTACGAAAATTGTGTAATAAGAAAATATAAATACGAAATTTATAATATATTATTTTGTCTTACGTAATATATATCTCAGAATGAAGTCAATATTTTAATAATAGTGCACAATAATGTCTTGACCGTTATCTAATAACTACAGTACAATATTTATATTTTCAAATACAATGGGCTGTCATACTATAGACTGCAACAAAATTTGTAGATTACATTTGTGTAAAATAAAGCATATTAAATCAAAATTTGCATGTCACTTCTGTGGAATCGTTATGCAGGTTACAATTTAGGATAGAAAATGAGAAAGAAACATACATTTTTAAGAATGATACTCTTGTGGAACGCTGACAAAATCTCTCTATTTACATCAATATAAACATATGTTATTAATAATCAATATGAACTTCTTTTATTCATGTGTTATTTACATTATGTTACAGATTATATAATATGTAAATATATTCTTACCTTTAAAAGATAATTATAGAATATTGATTTCATAACAAGAACCTTAATGGAGCATCTAATTAGAGATTTCAAAGTTTGATTCATAAATTGTATAGAACGCCCACAGGCATGTTAATATGAAACGGTATTCATCACCATGGCATTGGTATCGAATGAATGCTAACGGGAAATAATCTTGCGAGGGAGAGTGGAAAAATACTCAGGGTTGAAAAGGAAAGAAAGGGGGAATGAAGAGTGCGGGAGAGGGTGAACAACGGCCTCGTTACGCAACTTCCGCAGGATGTCGCCTCGTGATGTATTGTCGTCGCCTCCAAGGGTGGACATTGATGTTTATATTTTTATAATAAACATTAATAATTTTCTAATAAAACTTGCCTCCACTTATTTGTCGATTTCCTACATTTTCCAGTCACTATCTCCTCAGAATAAAGATAACGTGCAATTCTGCACCTTTCGTCGCCCTGCTATTGTATGCATTGGTTATAATGACTAATTTTACGATTATTGAAATTGTATTAGGTGTCAAAAACACTATATTTGACTTATTTACATGTTCGGTATGGTTTAATTGAGGTCCATAAAATAGAATGTTACTATAGTTAATATTTCTTTATAAATCACATGTTACGTGATTATGTGTATACAATATTGGTAGTGGTTAGTGGTTGATATGCGTAATTTAATTTATATAAAAATTAATGTCGCTGTCAGGTGAAATCTTAAAAATAATTAACATGTAATGGACTCTAAGCGAGCGGAGGTATGGGAAAGTAATAATGTGGATGCGAGGTGTCTTTTCGGTCCGAGCCCCTCGGGAAATCACGGTAATCCTCGACGTCGACGAGGCATCGACTAAATCTCTCTTCAACGAGCCTAGTGATGTGACAATAGCAGTGATGTGACGTTTTATTTAAAAAAAAACTATATAAAGCTCTTGGTAAGTATTAGTTTGGTTTTGAATTAGTATTTATATTTACTGAAGATTTTTCAATAAATACATTACTTAGTTTTGCTGAATCTAAAATCTCTAAATCGAAATAAATAGGTCGGTAGCAATAAATTATTAAGGATGTCATGTGACTTAGCTTACTCAGCTCGACTGTTAAGAAGACTAATTTAAAATAATATAAATAGATGCATATAAAATAAATTCATTTATGAAAGTGCGTAGGTAATAGATAGATTTGAAAATCTTTAGCATTGGAAATATGCTCACGTTTTGTGTTAAAACATTAAATTATAAATTCTAAATTTTAAACAATATAATTTGTCGACCTCGCCATACTGTCAGGCAACTCTAAGTAAACCGCATTTAAATCCAGCGATCGCCGTGAATGGGTTTTGATGAATCATGCCCGTTCACACGGAATGATGTACATTACTCAGATATACCAGTAATCGCTTCTCTATACGGAGCTTTTGGAAAAAGTACAGTTTGCTTTCATTTTGAAATATTAGTATTTACATACAATGTTTTTTTTTTAAGTAAAACAAGTGTCTGTATACAATAGTACTTATAATTGTGATTAACTACTTGATTGAACAATGCGTGCTTTATAAAAATCTTACGACTCATTCTATACAAAAGAATCCGTCGGTGAAGGCGAAATTTTAGCAATTTTGTAGCAATAACTCCAGACAATCAGCGGCTTCACTTGAATGTAAGTAAATTACTGACTGAAGGATATATGTACTTCACGGTTGTTTTATTAATAAATAAGAGTACTTGACCCGGAGGAAATAAAACGTATGTTTTAGAAAATCCACCACTCAATTTAATTCCTGAAACTGTAACTAGACATATGAATAATAGGATTGATTGTAGAAATTTTAAATTTAATCCAAACATTTTATACCAGACGGTC
Organism: Hebomoia glaucippe; assembly: GCA_025727935.1. Lineage (NCBI taxonomy): Eukaryota > Metazoa > Arthropoda > Insecta > Lepidoptera > Pieridae > Hebomoia > Hebomoia glaucippe. The sequence goes on from JAOSYY010000016.1 coordinate 2,185,347, forward strand.
CCATAACCTAAAGTACAAGGCGTTCTTTGGCTTCACCAAGAGGACCGTCCTTTATATAAAGAACTTTTTAATTTTTACGTCTTCATAAAGTCTCGAAAGATAGCCAAAAAATAATATTTACTAACATTATTTCTTTTCTGTAAATTGAAAAGCTCCCATTTGTGAAGTAATGATGCTAATTAAAATTGAATCCTCAGCAATACGTCAGAGCGTCACGACTACTTAAATGATAACGAGGCTCAGTTTCCTTCGTAATAACCAAATGACAATTACGAGTTGAGACGACAGGCAGACTCATAAGTCTTCATTACTTCCCGGCCAACTTACTATCTCCGCAAAGTTTTGATGAGGTATCGAACAAGCTTAAGCACTCTTTGCTAAACCCCCTTTTTTCTTCGCAATATAACTGGTGTTATGATAAAATATTCAGACTTTACGATTATTATATAAATATTGATAAAAATTAGATAGACATAGAAACATTACATAAATTTCTGCCATTGTAATGTAAGTATTTGTTAATCATTAAAATAGTTGTTTTGTCTTTTGTCATATAAAAGTATCTGGTATGTAGGTACATAAAACATACATACAATTCCTACATTTATGCCTGTCTGTTTGTTCGAGCTTATCTTCGAAACAGCTGGAATGACGTTTGGTTTGAGTCTAAATCAAATGAATTTAAATTGCTTAGTTAATTAATAATCGAGGCTACTTTTATGTAATCATCATTTTTACTATATTAATAAGATAAATCTTTTCAAAACCACAGTGCTGCGCAAGTAGGTAAATCGTAATTGGAATATAAATATAATTTCGCATTACAAATAACATTAAGATAAAAACAATAAATTTAAATTATAAATACATTACAGATTATACTTGAAAATTTATCTCTCATATTGAATTCGTTCATTGCAATAAATCTACGAAAAACCCATCAAGCACGCATCAGTAATCAGCGGCAATCCATCATTATCATACTGAACGCAATAGCTGCGATTTAAGAAGCGGATAGCCCGAAGGCGCAACGATATTGCTGTTTGTTCAAGCCAAATGTTTGCTCGACCAGACTCCCACCCCGCTACTTACTGGAGTTAGATCAATATTTAAATTATTTGAAACTTTGATTAATTTGCTGATACATTGTTTACAATGATGTCGTCGAGTCTTTATTAGTGCCTAACGTGTTGTTTTTTGAGATTATAACTTTAATAATATTGTATGTATAAAAAGTATATAATTATTTTAAAATAAATCGCTAATCAAATACTATATCGCTTGTATTATTAAAACTAGTTATCACATTTTTTACTCTAGAATTATTATTATTCGTAGAATTGCAATACCATAGATACTGCATATATATTGTCAAGTTTTTAAATGATTTTAATTACCAAAACTAGTAGTTAATAGTTAAAATAATAATACGGCTATAGTAAAGCTGTGGCTATTATCCGGTTTTAGGGAGTGAATATTTTATGTATCCCGTTGTCACTGTGCTCCCCGGGGAAGGGTTCCGTACTAAACTCTGCCAACACTTAATTACCAACAAGTATCAAAGGAGATAATAGATTTTAATCAACGCACCATTGTAGGCGTTCCTTATTTACCGTATTTCATTTTTACTAATCTTTGTTTTTCAACTTTACTAATGTTTCTCAATTAGCAAGTAGCGTATGATTTAAATACCGATTTGTAGTCAATTAATCCTTGACATAAATGCTTTACACTTGTTTCAATATTGATCACATTTATGTTATTTAAACAAACTTACAATCCTTAGATACCTTATAGCTTATATGTAGTTACCTTACAGGCTTTTGGACCGTTATTTATTAACGACATACAATGAGTTTGTTTTTATTGATTTTAATTTATAAATGAGTTCTTCCCACGGTCGTAATAACTAACATAACTAACATAAATAACAAATGTAACAATTTTTAAATTAATATTTTTAATTAAAAACCAATATTAAACAGGACTGAAAACATTTCTTATAAAGAAGTAAGTAAATAAAGCAATGGACGTGAAATACCAGGTTTTTATTCCAGCGATAAATTTAAATAAACAGAACTTAAGGGAGATCGCATTACAAAGAGGGAAACGAGAGCTAATAAAAATGCGAAAATGAAAACGAACAATTTTAAAGCTATGGGTATCATATTAAAAGTGTTTTTGAAAAACATCGTTCTTACATACTAAAACATTCCTGTAAAAATAGTTAAAATTTGAATTTCTACATTTTTTTTTAATTTCAAGTTAAGTCAATTTGCACTGCGGAAATAATGAAATAAAATTGTAGTTTTTGATAGGTTTTTTCATATCAAACAGATTAATACTTTTATTTTCTAAGAAAGTTACTCTTGTACATTATATATATGTATAATGTTAAGACCTTAAATCGTATATTCTAAATATATTCGCAATAAGATAGACATAATATTGCCTCCCCCTTTCATTAAGACCTTAGCAAATAACACTTGAACATCCATTCATTTGTGTGGATTATCGATTTCATTAAAACTCTCATATTTTGAGATTGTATTATTATTAGCTATCTCCAAACCTAACTTATTTCAATAAATATTATTAACATAGGATTAATGCAACTTAGAATACTAAGTAAATCACATAATTGCCCATAATAGAAAATTTAAAATAATGAAATGATAATTGATAAATGTTTAGAAGAAGTTGATATGTTAGAAATAATTTATTAAAGAAAAAGGTCAATCTCACTTGTAAGTCCTAACCAAAGACGGTAATTCGTCACAGGGCCCCGCTACCATTTATTTCTATAGAAAACTACATTGGATGCTTTTAAAGCACTTTCGATAACATCAAAACCACATTAGTGTAGTATTTTTCATATGGCTTTTACGTTGTGTTGATATGAATCACGGTGGACGCTTTACGTGTACAATAGATAAATATTCTGATACGATCCATGCATGTATACAAATAATCTGCAGATGATAGATAAAGGTAATTTTTCAGATGGCATTAAATTACAAAAGATGTGTCATAAAACTTTTAATTCCTTGAAGGTTTATCCTGTAATATCTTATATAAAATTGTCATAAGTACAGGTTTTTACTTTAAATTTATATCTAAGTTTGTCGTATAACTTTGCAGAATGTCTTTTTGGTATTTTTACTACAACAGCATTCCCTCATATATATAGCTTCAATGTATGTTAGTAATCTTATCTTCACAATAGATATGTGTGTGTTATTTTCGCATAAATTTCTAACTGTAATAGTAGTGATTAAATGATTTTTAAATTTTATAATGATATTAAATGTCTCGATAGTACCATGTAAATTTTAACGAAAACCATTGGTAACACTAATTGCCATCATAGATTACAATGAAAAATACACGAATTATTATTCTTAACACAGATATACAATAAATGTGTCATTCAACTTAAATTGTCAATAAGAAGAGTAATAATAGTTTATGGCCGCTATTAAAATTGATTAAATTACATAATATTATTTCATGCTTTATTAAACTTGTATTGACGATATATAAAATGTGTGGGTCTAGCTTTACGTATCTACGATATGCAGACAGCGTATGTCTGTCACAATTGTTTGACTTTGACTTGTAAGTCAGTGTCAGTGTGAGTACCTAATCTATGCTACGTAGTTCCTACGCTTGGCTATAAATTCATAATTTGTAAGAAAAATATAAATGTTTACGCAATCAAAAATACCATTTTAAGATAATCTTTATTTAAAAAAATGAAAAAATATTTGGCATGAATAATTTTAATATAGATCTAGCTATAAAATGTGTCAAAAACTTTGTCGACTATTGTCGATGTGTCAATTGGTAAGCTTGGATTATTTTGTTTTCAGTTCTTTTAAAGCATAATAATAGTTTGAATAAATAGCATATCTAACAACTGAAATAAAAAGGACGTTTAATAAATTACACTGCTAACGTCATGACGAAATATATATGTGGTAAAAATTTGTGATTAATTACACCAAAATTTGTTAACAGTGATCACATTAATGAAACTCGATTAAGGTATTCATGTGGACATTCTGTATGTGAAGACTGTATAATTATAAATGATACCTGTGTGCTTTGTTCTCCTAATTCTAACTCCAAGCCAACTGTTGACAAGCCACAAAGTGAAAGAGTATTACATGCAACTGAACTCCTTAATGCATTTCAGGACTTATTTAATGTGGATGGTAATATTTCAACAATTTTACCTTTTTCTTCTATAGCATTTAAGCTGTTTTCAATACTTACTGCCATTAAATGCTCTTATATGATAATTTTATACAGTGCATTAGTAGTGTTATCCATAATAAAGGCTTAACAAAATTTGATAAAACAAGAAATGGTGTCCCTGACAATTATGTAAGAAATTAAAAGAGATAAAGAGTTCAAACTTAAATTATGTTTATCAAATTTGTCTATATTATCAAAATTACAAGTCACATAGTATGCCTAAATAATTTTTACTATATACAACAACATATATTTTTTATATATTCTACAGCTGTTAACATTATTTTTTCTATGTAAGAGTGCCATACTCTTAATTATTTTGTTTAAAACACTTTTAATTATTTTTTATTTTATGAATTCAACTATACATTCAAATGTTTTTAGTTTACAGAAAACACAGAGTATCAGAACAATTAATTGCAGAAAAAGAAGTATTTCCCATGTGCATTCAAGCTCCTATCAAATATTATAATAAAAGAAAAAGTACCTTCAATATAGAAAAAGAACATACATTCTTACTTTTTGGAGAAAATATACAAACTAGTGCAAAGCTAAAAATGGAAAATTCAAAAATGTATGTTCAAGAATGGCTTGATGAGAACAAAAATAATTTTGAACATAAAAAAAATTCTCGAAGACCACTTTCAGATATAAGTATTAATACTTCTAATACAGTTAATTTAATGAATGATAGTAGGTTAAAATTACGTAAAAGAAAAAAAAGTTCAAATAAATCTGGAATAATTAATAGGAATGCAAAGAGTAGATGTAAAAAGATAAAAATTGACAGTAAGCTTCAAACAAAATGTAATGATAATGATAGTGGATTAGTATTAGATGAAAAAACAATTGTAATTCATGACTCACAAAGTGAAATAATGGATAAGGATCAGCTAGCCTTAATGGCAATTTTAGAGGCTGATAAACTTGATCAAAATAGAAAAATTAATGAGGATAATAATTTGAAGGAAGAAGTAAAAGACACTATAATAAATCCTAAACCCTTATTAACAACATTGACATATAAAATACCATTTTACAAAAAGAGCCAACTTTTGGAAATGTGTAAGAAATGTGCATATACAGAACACAATGTTGTTAAAGGAAACCTATTTAATTCTAAAGATGTTACAATAACAATAGACAGTAAGAGCTTCTTAACAACAGTAAAAATTTCAGAAATTAAACCAAAAACTAGTGCAGTTGAATGTACATCTACTGCAATTCAAACTGAATGTTCAGAATTCAACAATTATAATGTTAAAACAATATCGAAAATTGAGGCTCCTATTAATAAAAATGATATTGTAGATGCAAGAATAAATTGTTTGAAAAGTAAATATCAGGGTAACACTTCTCTTAATAAAACAAGTTGTGTTGTTATTGAAGAATCTGACTCGGATAGTTATGATAATATTGATAGCAACATAATAGAAGTTAAGGCTGATGTACACAAAGCCAGTAACCTTATGTGAGTTAGAATTTCAATTTAAACTACAAGATAACATTTTATTTGCTGTATGTATATAAATTTCACAATATGGCCACCTATGTTACAATTTAAAACATTGTAAAAGAACCTTATTAATATGAACATTATAGAATGCTTTTATTGTTTGATGATTTCAATCAGCTTTTTAACTTTAGTCTTGCGGTGGTATCAACAATGCTTTTGCTAATTAAGATGTTTTGTGAATAAAAATTATCTATTTATAAGAATATGCAATTTTTTTCTTTTATGACCTTTGAAAAATATTAAATATATTTACAGAGACTATGTGTTTAAACCATTAGAATCCCATGAATATGAAAATAGGGTTGTGCCCAAAATCAGGTCACACACACCAGCAAGTTCGGATTCTTCTGATAAAGAAAACTATGATCCAAATAAAAGAAAGGAATCTAAAAATAATGAGAAGCATTTTACAAATAAAAAAAAGAAATTTCAGAACAAGTATTAACATCTAATCATTTATTATGTTTTGTTACTTTCCTAAATTATTTTTTTTTGTTAAATATATATTGTGTATTACTTCTGCCTTTTATTCCAAATCTATTTTATTTGTGTTTTTCGAGCAAAATATCAACGCAGCAAATTGTTTCATCTCTGATGGGAAACACTATTTTAAATTAAAATATATCTAATACCTATGTAAAATTCTCATGTCACAATGTTCGTTCCCATACTCCTTCGAAACGGCGCGACTGATTCTTATGAAATTTTTTATGCATATTCTGAGAACCGGACAACATCTATTTTTCATCCCCAAAATGTCAACAATTTTTTTTTGTTTTATTTTTTTATGATACAGCATATAGAAATACATACAACCCCAAACTTTATATATATATTTATGTGGCAAAACGACGTTTACTGGTTCAGCTAGTAGGTTTATATATATTTTCGAGATGAAGTCTTCAATAAATCGAAAGGGATTAAATAAAATATTAAATAAGGAGGTATCAGTGTATTTTCGCAAGTCATAAGATCACCACCAGCCGGAAGAACCGCCGCTGGACCAGCCGCCGCCTCCACCAGATTTCCAACCAGAACCGCCGCCGTAGCCGCCTCCGCCACCGATCTTCCATCCGCCTCCGCTTCCTCCACTAGACCAACCGCCGAGTCCTCCGCCACTAGACCAACCACCGAGGCCTCCTCCGCTGGACCAACCACCACCGCTCTTCCAACCGCCGCCGCCGCCTCCGCCGCTCTTCCAGCCGCTGCTACCGCCTCCATAACCTCCACCTAAACAGAATTTCGACAAATGTATATTTTAGTTAATCATACTATTCATACTTATATTTTAAATACCAATTTGATTCAGTGGTACACTACCACTACTAAGGGTTAAGTTACGGGTTCGGACCGTACAATACGAACATTGTGTGCATAAATATATATATTTTTATCGTTTTAGGTGTATTCTATGTATAAATGAGTAT
>JAOSYY010000016.1:2192649-2221152 GCA_025727935.1 Hebomoia glaucippe
TTAGAATATTTCTTTATCAAAGCTGTAGGTTCATTTGCTTCGGAGATAAAAAATAAAATGCAAAAAGTACAAAAATCTCTTGTTATTTATATGGGAAAAGTATCATGAGACGGGCACGGTTTAACTTGAAAATTAAGAGCTTGTTTACGTTGGGTAATGTTTTTTAGAGTAAAAACTAAAACTTCAGGGGGCGGCAGCAAAAAAATAAATCAACTTGGGAAATAATAGACACCCTAATGTAGTATGTTTATGAGTACTGTCTTCTAAGGAAACCCATGTTTGGGAAGCTATAAAATTATTTGGTTCACTTAATACATAGCTTATTTGTTTTGTCAACCACAAAAATGTCTAAAAACAATAACCAAAAGGAAAATTCTTGCAATTTTAAAATAGACTAATGATGACGAAAGACAGATAAAAGTCAATTTCATAGAAAATTTTTATATAATATACTTTCTAGCTCAGAGATAAGACAATTTTATAAAGTAACTTTCTGTACTAAATATAGTATACTTATAGTTTACTATGTATTAAGGTTCTGTTTGTGTAATATATTTAACTAAAGTTTTTTCATCATTAGGCTTTAAATACTAGTTTGAATAACAACATTAAAAAACACATCTAACAACAGACCTTGTTCGTTATTAATGGGGAACTTCCAAACTTTTCCCTGTTCAGTCCACAATATCATTTTCTCAAAGTAGTTGGCAGGTGGCTGTGAAGTAGCCAGGGTCAGTTCACGCTGATTTAGGTGCTCCCACACTTCTAGGGTTGTACCATAGTTGGTTGGACCAAGTTTAAAAAGTCCCAATGGTTCCCCTCCAAGAACATTAATTTTTATTGGTTGTGATAAACTGTATAAAATATTAGATACCTCAATTACTATTAATTGTTATAAATTAAAAAGGTTTTGTTATTATTTTTACATTACTCTGAAGAATTATCAAATAGGAATAAGATATGTAATAATAAATTATTATTGATAAGCTAAAAATAAATACATTACTTATATATTTACATTGCCGATACACAAGAAATACCAATAGTATTGATATTTATACCTTTTTTGATCAGGTTTCTTCTCCCTTTCAAGTTGTGGGCGTTTTTGGTATTTTTCAGACAATTTCTGTGCAGAACTTTTAGAAATCATATGCTTTACTTGCTGACCTCTTGTCTCTCTCTTTCCTTGATCCTCTGCTTCCTGTGATCTATCTACCTTCATACCTATCAGAAGATCACTGAAAAATGGTTAGTTATTAGTGATCAAAGGAATTTTTAATTTATCTTAATTTTAAGCTTAGTTAAAGCCCCTAGCTTAGTTAAATGTTATAGTTAGTGACCAATGTTATAAACTTTACCTGAGAGTTGTAGATGTCTGGTTAATTTTCCCAAGTATTCGGGACAATAATTCAGCCTCCGTTTGTTTCACATCACCTCCAATTGCCTGTGCCACATCACTTGCTGCTTTTGTTATGCTTTCTTCTAAATACATAAAAATTATATAAAGACACAATAAGGCCAATTTAACATTTGTACCTATATGTAATACCTATTTAATTGTATTAATACCATTTCTGATTACTAGATAGTTTACATTTTAGTTCAATCTTCATTCTGAAAATGTAGGGATTAATTTTAGTAACAAACACTTTCGTTTTTATAATTTACAAACTATAACCAATAATCAATTAAAATATTACTATTTATTGAAGTTGAATTGTTGCAAATAAGCTCAATTTACCTATTTTCTCTATTTTTGCTTCGATCTCTTCGGGCTCTCGTTTCTTACGTTGATGTGCGACTGTAAATTTTTCCTGATATTGTTGTTGAGAGATTTGTGGTTTTTCTAACATTTTTTTCAGGAGGGCTTGAATCTTTTCTGTGCTCGAGTTTGGATCTTGTTTTTCTTGGCTCTTTGGTTTAACATCAGGTATTTTGACATTAATTTCTGGCGGCTTTTCAGAAAAAAGCCGTGCAAAAATGCGAATTTCACGTTTAAATCTAAAATAAATTAATAGCATTTAATTGTGATACGTTTAATTGAAACAATACAGTCCTTAAAATACTTACTTAGAAAGCATCATTGTTATTTTACTATATATCTTGCTTTTAAATGCTACAAATTATAAATATTATTCCAATTCTTAACCTATAAAATTGTATAATGTAATGTTTAAATATGACAGCTTACGCATCACTGTCAAATCATTTTCACAGATAATGTACTTAAGTATCAATTTCATAGAGAATTATTAACTGCATTCCAATTTATGATATTTAATTCCTTAAAATAGTAAAACATTCTCTAATCCCAAGTTCCTTCAACGATCTAACCAGGTAAAAAATTTGAGTTGACTATTCATTGTTTCGGCAAAGCTATCCACACATAAAGTAATATAGTACTTACTTATGGGAATGCCTAATCTCCGTTTGGTTTTAATATAAAAATATATTGATATTTCACATATGCGGCTGTCCCAACATCCTTAAATTGATTATTATTGATACATTTCATAATAGATTTTTTTATATTAATATTTAGATAAATGTTATCTGAATAAAACAAACATTATTTAAAGGCACATTTATTGGTGGACGGGGAGTAATATTAATTGTTTCTATACATTATATACAAGTTTGAATTTTCTACGAAATGTAGATATCTATTTGCTATATTTATCAATAATTTCCGCATCGATAGCATTTTTACGAGAACATTTTTAAATAATAGAAGGTAACAATACTAGCGTAGGTGTAAGACCTATATTAAAATAAATCTATTTCTAAAGATATCACAATGTTTATATTAAAATTACTTAAATACTAATTAAGTAGAAATGTCTATTGAGTTATTCCTGTAGCTCGTCAACGGACAAATGTAGTTTACCAAAAAAAATATTTAATGAATCGGTCAAATGGAAATATACCACTGTCTTCATCTTGTCTTGGTATTTTAATAAGCATTAGATGTTATTGAAACATTGAACTTTGATCTAATTCCTTTCAGAAGAACATCTCCCTTAGCTTAAATTTTTACATGAGTAAGTAAATAAGCACCTACAAATAGTATCTAACGACTGCCAAATGAACTGCTTCATACTGATATCATTATTTACGCAGCTAAAAAATATAATATCCGAGACGTCCAATTGTTCTGAATAGCAGTACTATGTAACATTATGATATAATAAAGGATTTTTATACGTTATAATGTCTATGACATTGACGTACTAAAAATGTTATACAACAGAAAGTTTTTTAATTATAACAAATGAATCACTTGCTAAAACCATTGAAAAATTTACGTAGATAGAAATTAATATTAAATTACTTAGAAAATAAGCACCATAATTCAACAAAAACTTATCAATATTCATGACTCAGACCTAACGAAATCCTATAATTTTGTGCAGTTGTCTTTATTACTAATTACATCAACTAAAGTCAAATGGGCGAATCTTGCATTGAGCAACAAAGATACATTAAGATTCTTATTTTAATTACTGTAATTAATAAATTTCGAAAACACTAAACATACAATAATATTCTAATCAAATCACAAGTAGATAAGAAAACTTTTGATAATTATAACAATAAAGAGATCGTCTTGAGATTTAACTCGTTATTTTGGTCCGACTGAGTTAATAAGTTCAAAATTATATTCTTTTTTAATCTAACATTTTGATACAAAAAAAAAACCACTTAAATTGACTTTATCATTATCTGTTACAAAATCTTCACTATAAATTTCCTTAACATTTGTTATGAAAGCTTTCCGAGTAGTTATTGTAATTGGAGTGGATACTCACTACTGTTTCGTGTGATGTATTATTGGAAACTTATATAAATACATATGGCACGCTTCAGTACATAAGCACCATTCAACTGTTACAATTCAAACATTGGCAGTGATTTGTATATATTCGGTCCCACACAAACAATTACTCTACTTACAATAATTATATGCTCCTTACGATTATAATAATCATTACCAAAACAGTTTTAAGCACTATCTAAAAGAACAATCACTGCAGTGGAAGACTTGACTATGGCACCATTCTTTACTATAACCCATTTTATAATGGATATCCCATTTCAATACACCTAATTAAACTATTGCTTTCCATATATAGAAAAACTGATTCATCGACTGACATTTCTAAACTGATAATATTGTATAATGTGCGCTATCACAACAAAGTAGCAAACTACTTTCCCTGAAGGTTCTTTTCAAAAATTTGCAAGCATAAATCCATATCGATTGGATCTGATGTTGTCATATTTTCGTCAGCAACATTGCTATTACAAGTAACGGTGCTTTATCAATATATAAGTAAATACGCATTTAATTAGAAACCCATTATGAGCACAGATTTACCAATGAGCTAATCATTGAAACGCCTACGTTTGCGATAACAAATTGTCCGCGCTATAACAGTCCCATACATGTGTGCGACCATCACTATCACACACTAGGAACTTAACTTCACAAACCCGATATACGTGTATCCGGGCCTCAGCCACAGCGTTCTGTTCTGTTCTCTCTGAGCAATGTTGACTGTGTCACCTTTAGACAGTCTGGCTACAGTTTGCACTGAGCAGGATATTTGAGATTTGTCTAGGGGTCTAGAACTGGAGTCGTCACCTGTTGCACAGGCAGTAAGTAATCGCGGCGCGCTCTTGGGTTGTCTTGCCCATATGAAGTAGCTGTTTGGCGCATGGGTTAAGTATACTACCTGTAACAATATAATTTCCATGATATACACAAACAAGTGTTAGAATTTCTACGAACTTACAACATGGAGGAAAACTTGAGTCGAACTCGAAAGTCTTATAAAAGTATTGCTTCTTGTAAGCCCTGTGAAATTTACTTATAGCAATTAGGTATCGTCGTATTACATCCATATTTTCATCGCAGTCATCACAATATTAATATTAATATAATATAATGTATTAATAATTGAACAACCTTCATACTTTACTTCTATCTCTATTTGCCTAAAAAGGATGAAATTATTCTCCTTAGCTAATAAAATTCGTTATTCGGTCTGTTAAGAATTAAATTTTTTAATAGATAAATATTGAATAAAAATAAAAATAATCTATTCGCTATTGATAATTATTATCAATGAGAACAACGCAAATAGAATTTTGTAAACAAATTTAATCGTGACACTAAATTTGCGTTTTAATAAAAACATATTAGATTAATTGGAGTAATTTTTAAATCCTATGTAGGTAAAAGACTTATTATCTTTTTTTTTTATTCTTTACAATCTAAGATTAAGGCGCTGATTGACGAACTAATGTGTGGTTTATAGTATTAAGAAAAATCGCTGCCACTATCAATAACATTATATGCAGAAAATAAAAATTCAGTAGTCATAAGACGTAAACTTTTAATGTTTTTTTGAATATCTCTGTAAATCATTTTATATACTCGTAAATAAGAAAATGATATCCATTTTGTTACCGCCTTGGACATCAAGCTTGTATGCTAATGTGGAGCAGAATATACTATTATATCAATAGACATATTCTTTGAGGCAGTAATAAAAACATTTATTTTCCCGGGTGAAATAAATAATCTAAAGAACAAAAGCGAAATTATCTCTGTATCTTTATTAGTTAGTTAATTAAGATTGAATGCAGTATCATTTATCGAAGGAATGCACTATCGAGGCAAACATTTTTACAATATACCTTTTAAAACAACCCCTATCGTTACATTTCGTTTAATGTAATAAATACTTACTTGTGCGTAGACTAAATACAGCCCGGACTCCTTAATAGTGAAATAGTTTGTGTTTAATTCTATTTTGGTTTCGCTATTCTTTGAAGATATGTCGGTATCGCGCGCCCAAGGACCGATTATAGCTGTAAAGAGAGAAAGCATATTACTGTAACTTATTTAAACCCTGCGATTTCGTTAGTATATAATCTTCGCTGCTAATTTTCAGATTGGAATATATAAAATTGATTAAACAATTATTTTTTATTTTAATACTAAGATTAGTCGCTATGTTAATTTTTCAACGGCATATAAATTTACATAGAAAAGATTTGAATAATTTTGTTTAAAACAATTTTTGGGAACTGTTAAGATCAAAGGTTATGAGAGACAAAACAAAGTAATATTATTTTGTTGCCTGGATAAGGCCTTGAGCCTGTTACCACACATGTGTTGCATGCCAGGGTCAACCTTTACGGTAAAAAATCTATGCAGATTGTTTCGAGCCATAGGTCAGCGGTTTGGCGGGTTTTTATCTTTGAAACAAATTTTTCTCGAAGAAGTTTAGCTGATAAATTTTGGTCGTTGGAAATTTATAAAACCCAATAAATTGTGAAGTTAACGAAACATATTAAGCAACACACATATTAGTACAAACACTTCTCGTGTCTGTTTGTAACCCTTGTATCTCTAAACTACACAAAGGATTTTGATACTTTCTGAATTGAATGTACAAAAACTTTTCCTTTACCTATTAAATGCTGCATTTACGGAAGATAGGATAAGAAAAAGTTTAAATTAATTTATATTTGCCGTTATATACAAGCTTTAAAAAATCAAATCCCGCCACTGGTATTAGTGATAGTCAGAATTAAGTGAAGTTCCCTGTTAATATCGTTCGACAGGAAGTGCACCGTTCTAGCTGTTTCACTGAACACTTTTCTTTCCCCGGAAGGAGGCCGTAGCCTTCAGTGTACAACGTACTCGTATAATCGAAACATTTTTTTTGTTTGGGGGCTGCTCCCGAAAACGAAGACGGGTGAAAGTACTAATGACACCTTTGATGAAGGGACGGAAAAAAAATTCGATCCTGACTAAAAAAAGACATAATTTTACATTTTTTATTAGCATTATTTACGCTACATTTCGTAAGTATGTACAGCTAAATAAAATGATAGTTTCATAAAAAATACATTACTTTACTAAAAAAAAGCACATGCAATGAAGCATAAGAATAAAAACAGCTGGACTAACATGATGGAGTGAAATATCGCTAATAAAACGTTTTAAAAATATGACATTTTTTAGTCAGGATAGAATTTTATTCCATCCCTTCATCAAAGGTGTCATTAGTACTACCACCTGTCTACGTTTTCGGGAGCAGTCCCCAAATACCCTGTATAAGGCTGTCGAAGTAAACATATAATAAATGATATCGACGTAGGTTTGTAATTAACAAATTAAACAAATAAGCTAAATAGCAATATAGCAGAACGTGTTTAAATATTAATCACGAGGTCGTAGAAACACGTGAAATACAAAACCGTTGTCCTACGTCAATTGACATATTAGTAATCGTTTTCGACCTAACACAATGGTGTTCCGACAAAGGTGTTGTGGAAAGTCCCTAGGATTCATTCCGTTGATCATTGTTAGAGGTAAAAAATATTTGTAGTCCTGCCAAACACAAGACCAGGCCGATATTCCAATGAGCATAAGTAATATTTAGTATTTTTTTATATAAAACGCATTACGAAATATTCAATGATAAATTGTCATGCTTTTATTTTTATTGTTCTAAATCATAAATTAAAATTATGTTACTATCATATGCAATGTAGATATTCTATATAATAAAAAGAGGCTGTAACAAAATAAGAAGTTATCGTAAAATATTGAAAGTGAATAAGATGAAAATGTATGACTTAAGTAGAATTACATACATATTTCTGCATTTGAGGACAATTTACCACTGGAGATACTAACTTTGTTTTTTCTTGAGTTGACACCAAAACTATATTCTTTCGTTTTATACATAAGCACTGTAATATTACTGAAAGATCTTCATTTAAAATCATAATTTCTAAATTAGGGTTCCGCATGAAAACAAAAAACATTTAATACAAGAAAATTTCTTTTGGTACTAAAAATATTTTTTATATAAGATTAATACGAATGGAAACGCTGGCTTTAATAAAAATTTTATACCGAATGTTCCAAATATCTTTTTGACTTATCATCTACCATGTGTTGACTTGGCTTGATAAGGTTTTAATACGTAATATCATTCGAACATATAATTTAATATATTTTTCTGTGTTATTTTTCAATTAAATTGTTTCAGACACGATTAGTGACTTTTAATACAGTAATAGTAACATTCATTTGGATTTTATCGCAATATACTACCTACTTATATGAATGTTTGTTTATTATGATATCATAGTACTTCAGAAAATAGGTGAGTACATGATACCTTTTTTCAATGACCGAGTTAAAGACTCACTAAGTGTGTTTTAATTGCAATTATTTATAATAACACTTAAACAGGCTATCTGTTACATATTACTCATTACAGACTTAAAGAAATATAATAAGTGAATGACTGACTTGATTTATAATATTTTAAAATGGATTAGTTAAGTGTAGAAATCCTATGATACTGTATGGTTTTATGCACTGTTGATCATGCAAGTGGCAATTTAAATTATATCCATAACAAACAACTAACATTCATTAAGTGTTATTAAAAAAAAGAAATTGTATAACAATGTCTAGCCGTTTAATTAACTAGAGTTGATAAATAAAACATATGTAAAAAGGAATGTACAGTATGTTGTTGCACTTTAGATCTAGTTATTTTAGATATAAGGATTATTTTCATCAAACTATATTAGATTATTCAAGATATTCACACATCTTACTATTATGCAGCTGACTTACACATCCTGTGGTATGTAAATAAATTATCATTTCAATGGCATATTTCTGAGATTATGCTGGAGTCTTTGTTAGAATTATAATATCAGCTGTTGTGCATTGGTTAATTGATAATTTTTTAATATTTCACTTCAATAAGTAATTCTTATTTATAAAGTATTTATGTATTGTGGAATATTTATATATGTATATGAATTATTTTAGGACTAGATTTAATTTTAATGAATAAATGGAACATTGTGTAAAAGTTACAATGACTAAGGATTAAAGATAATTTATAAATTAATTAATAATTATGTATGTTCCAAGAATAAATTAAATATATATTACAAGGTACTTACATTGCATTCCTATATTAAATTCTTTCATATCTCCATTAAATTGTATGACTAGTGGTTCTGGAAGAGAGCAATAGTAATTAGTTGTGATATGCATGAAATAAATTTAAAAATATTATGTTAATTAACAATTTAAGAAACATAGGAAAGCTCTTCAACATAATTAATATTACTAGGTGTGTATTAAGTTCTTTATATATTTGATAATATATGGGTTTGTAAGTACCTTTTTGGAAGACTGATAAATCATAAATAAGACTTTTATCATGACTAGGATCCTTTTTACTCGAATCTAAAAACAACATATCTTCTCCAAGATCTTCAACATAGTATCTCCTTGCATTTGGTGATAATTCATCTTTTATTGAAGGAAGATCCATTCGAGGCTTTCTTGCTTCTGGACCCCTAAGATGTGATGGCCAAGAAGACACTAAGGGGCTTTGTACTGCTTTATCCTGGTGTAATATACCATCTCTTACATTCTGTATGAGAAACTGGTCTTTGAGGACATCCAGTTGTTTTCTCATAGATATCATTTCATTCCAATAATAAAAAGCAATAGAACAACTTATGATCATACACATTATACTAAGTAAAAAGTTCAATATGAACAACAGCTTAATTTTCTTAGAAGACGCGATTGAAAGCGTCGTATTTATATGCACACCAACGTCTGCCGGCTTCTCTACAAAAAGAATTAAAATTTAATAAAAGAACAAAACTTAATTATTAATTAAAAAAATTAAAAGGTACTGAAAATCACCTGTTTTCAGATGAATGACAGTCCCATCATTTACTTTTGAATTTTTACCCGTGTTCAAAAAAATGTTCGCCGCACCTGCAGAGTTCAGTGGTACACCCTCGCAGTTAATTTTTCTTTCGCCGTCCATTATAAATATTATGAATTGTATAGAGTACTACAGTAGTACGCACATATTATTTCATACAATCATTAGCGTAGGCGTCGCCGTCCCTAAACAAAGGAAGTAGAGCTTATTAAAAGTTCGCACAGACCACACGATAACCGTAAGTTGATAACAAAAAAATAACACTATGACATACCACAATTATATACACTTCAGCATTAAATAACGACAAGTTATTCTATATTATACTGTTCTACATTTGCAATATTTAAACTTATCACTAAAAGTAGTCCGTTCGTTGCACAAAAACAAACAAAAAAGTAAATAACACGAGTGAAACTTTTGATTCGTCCGTTTCACTGCTTGCTGGCATTGGAGCGCGCGGGAGCGGGCGGTTTGACCGCTACTGTCGACGCGCGCCAAATTCAAACTGCGCGCGCAGCACTCGCTCACTGCGAATAGCGGAATGTGGAACGATTTGAACCGCAAATATCGTCTGAACCATTCACTGAATCTCCAATACTTATCGCAATAAAAGTTGGAAGCACAGTGATTTCGATTCGTTCTTTGCACTTAAATAGTACTGTAAATTATTGGACTCAGCAAATATTTAAAGCTTGATAAAATAATAAACAATAATATAGTATTATAATCTATATGTACATCGCCTTACTTTACGTACAGTAAATTTATAATTTTCACGCGATTAAAAATGAATATTTTATTATTAATAAAATACACGACATTAACAAATAAATAATACACTATGACTGTTCTATTCAAATGGTTTTACACATTCATATAGATTTTTATGTATGAAATGTGTCCGTATACCATTAGTTGTTATAAAAAGTTTTTAATTCTTAATCATTAATTATAATTAAATTCGGTGAAGTGAGTTATCTTAACGAAAGGCCATTACTTCGTTAATTACTAGATTTGAAGTTTTTAAAAATATAAAATTATAAATTAGTTAAATATCTATTTACTATTACTATTTAGAAAATCCCAAAATTGAGCGAGAACTTTATTTAATATTTGTCCTATTACTTTGAATTTGTTGTTCTTTACCACGAAGTGGGCATTAAGTACCTGCCTAAAGTTTCTCATAACTCTCTTATCTCAGGTAGCCAGGAAGTAAAACTTATTTAATGAGCCAGGAAGCACAACATATCATTGGTAGAATATATTTGTAGTTTTGTATCGTACATCAGTATAATTCGGTTTCATATATGTGTGTTATATTTCTGTAGTGGTACATAGTAATTTGTGTCTTTCTGTTTGTAATTTTTTAATAATAACTCAGTCTTAAATGTTCCCTAAAAGGTACGAATGTATGGAGTGATACGACAGTGGATATATACTCAGTTTTATTAATTTTGTGTAAATATATTTTATTTTATGTAAATGTTTTCAATATATTAGATAAGAAGCAGGGTTGTACTTCTTGCATCTAAGAGTTTTTTAAATTAGATATATTACGTTACAAATAAAAACTTCAGCTACCAGTATTGTTTTTATAAATAGTATATTCTCAAATACTTTTGATAAAATGTATACATACTGTATATATTAATAAACTCCATAGTACTACAATAAACGTTTTAATATTTTTTACTTTAATCTAGATTTTGAGTATATAGTCTGTGCTTCTCTGGTATGCACGCCAGCTGCATCCAGAACTCGTCCTGTAAAGGCTTGTTTACACGAACCAGTCTTCGAACCAGAGGACTTTTGGCCGCTGATGCACACATATTTTTTGTGTCGTGATTCATGACCCGTCCCTTCAACTTACAACAAATATTTCCTGTGGAAAATAAATCATCGTACCTGGAAGCTAAATTTCTTCTTTTTGCCTTTACCCCTAAAAATTACTTAATCAATATTTGATGTAATCTAGAGTGAAGATAAGTCATGCAGTTCATCTATTAGATCATAATCAGATAATACTTGCATGTGTCAGATAATATAATACCTGCAGAGGATGCTATTGCACAAGTTACAGTGTAGATACGCTCATAAAATTCTTTACAATTATTATTTTCAAACACTTATTACATCACAATTTAAACAAATCTTAACTGAGGTGTACAAATATAGCAGCGTATTTGAGAGCCTAAGATGCGGTATGCTTAGATGGTCCAGATGTAATACGGGAACGGGATTTATAAATCGCGGTTGTCATGCACTTAGACTGTTATTAATAGATGTTCATAATATTATTTTCGCCAACTCACATCCGTCGAAAGGTCCTGTATTAAATGGATTTAAAATATTGTCTTGTTATGGGATTATCGATATTGAACACGAGCGATTACTTGATGATAAGAAATGCCGCAGCTACACTTGCCACCTGACACCATGATGCAATGATGTGTTGTCGACCTATATTATTTTTATAACCAGAATTCTAAAATGTATAGATGGAAGTCAAAACGTGTACTACAGCGCTTAAGTAAGTAAGTCTATACTTCTATTAATTATAGTTCATGACACAAGCGGAATCCAATTATAATTTTATTAAATATCTTCTACCCATTTTAGAAACTATTCAAGGGGCTTTTAAATTACCATGCTTATATAAAACTTAAAAAAAGAATATACGAGTTAACAGTTAATTTTGGTTAAGCGTAAGGCATTTTTCCACAGAACCAAAAGAGGCGTTAAAATCATATTTTTATATCACCACTTACATGATATACCGATAAGCGGTTACTATAAATGTGATATATTTAGTGTGGTTAAAATTATCCTCATTATTTGCGCTACGCAATTAATATTTTCTAAATACTATTAAACAGAGATACAATCATAAATATGTCACGTGTAACTAAGTCCTACAAAATATGCGTATATTGAATTATTTAATACTTAGAATAATTTATGAATGTCTCAAACTATGGACACTAAATTCGCTAAAGAAATTGGAGCAGCCTCTTTCGTGAATCATTATGGCAGGGCTGACAAAAAGCAAAGAATTATACTTCAGTTATCGATATTAACTAATATAAAGAAAAAAGTTAAATTAAGTAAGAACAAATAACTTGGTATTTAATTATGTTAGCGAGTTATCAGTATTTATTTAAGACGAATAAAAGGTTAATAAATTACAAGGTATTATTAGTCACATTTAGTAGAGATACTTGTTACGTAAAAGTCTTTATTATCAATAAATGAGATATTAATTACATATAATATATTTTAGATAACACCTTTCATGAACTATTTTCAAATTAATTAAATGGCAGCCCTACCCCGTACAACTCTGATTCATTCATTCTGTTTAAAAACTGCAGTGTTAGCATTCATGTCGTAAAAATGATAAATACACTATCTCCTTTGTTTCCAAATCAAGGAAATAAAATGTGTGAATATTGAACTATTGAGTCAATGAATAGTTATGTATTGCGTTAGTTTTTGTATTAAAATGATATAATCATTGTATAAATCAACAATAGATATTAAGTTTAACATATAAACAAAAAACCGTTTACAGTTTATCAAAATTTAATTAGGCATTCATAAAGAATCTCATCACGGAAGCTTTACAAAGCTCTGATTTTAATCAATTTTCAAAAACGTATTTTTATTTCAAATCTTATGCGTACGATAATAAGGTTTGTTCCGAGGTTTTCAATTTTTATATGAGTAAGTCTGTCAATGCCCTGAAGCTGGCCATCTTTACTGTTATGATGCCATTGAGGTCATGCAAGAGACTCATAAAGAAATGCAAATTCTTCCTAGGCACATATTCGGCCATTCTAGGTCAAACTATGATTTATCATCAATACTAATAAGTTCTATGTAAAAAGTAACGAATGAGAGTAATCACATGATTATTTTTAACACGATTACAGGATCATGCCCTTGAATCGACGTAAGACATGGACGTAATTAAGACAATTATTTTCAGAAAAATCATATGTACGAGTAGAAACATGGTATGTGGCCATATGTATATTATTCGTGGTATGCACTACAAAATGTTATGAGTACGATTTATAAGACGCCTCATTTATTTCCGGTGTAGCGATGTGCGTGGCTTCACGCAGGTACTTCGAAGAAAGCCTCATCATGACATTCCGCAAGAGTCGCCTGATTTGTAGGGCAAATTTATTACGAAATATGATCTAATTTCATCGATTAATTATTCGTTGATTCACTGCAGCTAGGTAGATTGAAAAAGTCTAACACAAATATAATACTAATTCATTCTAAATAATGTTCACCTAAATATTCTCAAAATTTTATTCGTTTCATTCAGTAAGGTTCCAATGTTAAAATATTTTATTTATATAATAAGCAAATCATTTATTCCTCTTTCTAGTGACTGGTATTAAAAAAAATTCAAATACATACAAGTATATCTAGGCATATTATTCTTAGATTAGTAAGATCTATGAGTAATCATTATCTATTCATAACAACCGTTGTAGGTGATTAATTTATTAAGTTTATGTATTTACGAAATTTATACTCGTAGACATTCTAGTATAATATGAGTCACAAAAAATAGTCTAATAAACCTATAAAATAATTCAATTACCTATTACTAAAACGTTGCTATCATCAGGTACGCCATTTGTCGTTCAGTAACGTGTTTTACTGTTGATTCTGTGTTATAGTGAAAAACTGAAAAAAACAGAATATACATACAATTTAGCACATAGCCATAATGAATTGTTTAATATCTCTTAACCATCTTATTCCATATGATAAGATATGTTCTCAATCTTTTTGTAGAATTATAATAAAAATATATGGATGGAACTGACCCTGTGGCGTTACGAGGCAGCGCCAGATACCTACAGTCAAAACTAAAGCTAGGCAAACACGGTCTTCCTTTTAATCCATTTGTACTTATTAAGTGTGTCGGTTATTTACAGTAACCGACGCACTTAATACGTACAAATTACGTATTAAGTGCGTCGGTTACTGTAAATAAGGTTATTGTGTGACGTCTATAGGGATGTTATATACAACCACAGAATAAATTTCTCTTTTATTATAAGTTATAAGTTTTGTTATAGTTAGACAATAAGTCACACAATCAATTACATTTATAAAAAACTTTTTATACATAGGCACCGTTTTTGTTTATCGATCATTTAATGGGTAAATTTAGAATCCATAGTAGGTTACCAAACGGCAAGTAAAATGCAATTTACTAGCCACTGGTAGGAGTTTGTATGACGTTTGTGGATCAGCGGGGACTTCTCTAAAAGATCGGTGGATTCTTAAAGGAACTTTTACTAAACACCTCGCTACAGGCTACAAATGTAACTTTACCAATTTTGAACATCATTGATTCATATGTTATCCTCATTATGTAATACGGTTGGTAAGAGTTTTAGATAGGCGTCATTAAAATTGAGTATCAATACCAGTTTGTCAATAGAATAAATATGTTCCTTTATTTAGCTGCACAATTTAATATGTAATTATATTTTATGTACACTATATTGCAGACATTTATAATAATCAAAATGTTGTCATTATCTTGAATATTTTTACGGTTATCCGTATGTATGTCAAGCCGTTACTGACATAGTCCTCGTGAACCAGTAAAAGCGATCCTGTTATCGGTAAATAATGTGATCGACTATATATAACGGTGAGGCATGTCAACACTTTGTCTTAATCCAAAACTTGTAATGTTGTCATTAACAATGCAGGGGATCATATATATATTTCGTATTAAGTAAATGAATTGATTTGAACATGTATATCTAAGTCTTTGATATATGTAATAATATACAGTAGATAATATCTATGCTGAGTAGTATTATTGAATTGCTATAAACTGTACTAACTGCGAATATATGGTTAATATTGATTCAAAATTTTTATCTTCCAAAAATAATTGTTGAAAATTCAAATTATGTCTCTGGTATATATAAAAATATTTAGTTCCTTGCTGTTCTTGGTTTGGTTTATAATTAAACAAAGAAAAATATGAAAACTAAGTATAAATTTCACACAGGATTATTGAACTCTTGGTACGTTGAAAAAAATATGTGTTAATGAGCGCGTCATTCAGGAAAATGCTAAACGTATCGTCATTGTTGTGGACTTATTTATATAAATATTATGTTGTGTACATCTGAAGCGGTCATTGCCTTTTAAAATAATCTTTTCAAGAAAAATAAAGTATAGCTTCAGGTCTACTATATGGTAATTTATGTCATATTTTAATTACTCCGTTTAGAAACGCAAAAGCTATCTATGGCTTCCATTATCAAGAAACAAAGAGCACTGCAATAACTATAGCTTTTCACTGAAATAATTAATAAACCTAAATTGAATCATTTAAATACTTTATTAAAACGTATTAGTAACTGTATGTATATTATTAGATGAATTCATATCAAATAATCTAATGCGATGTGAAGATAACCGAGAACAAGAATTGTAGAAAAGATTTTTAAATTTTGCTTCTCAAAAATACATTTATTACAATTTAAATTGTACTTTAAATCTTCTTAATTTGATAAAAATATAAATGACGCTAATGCGGCATTGCAAGAGGTATCCCCTTACGATCCATTGCTAATCTACTGTTGGCCGAGTAGGGAAACTGGACTTTCACTACGTAAACCGCATTTAGCCGTGCTGTCATCTGGCATTGGTGCCATTAGCAAATCACGATCTTTTATATATTCATTATCTATATCATATACGTAATTTCATTTTGTAATTTTCGACGAGTAAAATACATAGGTTTCATTGAAGAATTCATTTAATGGGATCAATGTATCTTGAAGGTGATTTTAATGACATAATTGAGGACATTTCCTTATGTAAGTATTTACTATTATTTTGCTATTATTGATATTATTGATTTATGAAATAAGACACCGTAATATCGAGCCTTTGTTTACAATAATTAGGACCACCGCAGATACAATTTATATTTTGCAAAAAGCAAATGGTACCTTTAGCTTTCACATTCTTTAAGAGTAGCTACTGAGTAAAACGCAAAGAATTGATTAATAGAACATTTTAAATTGAATAGTTACACAAAAACGTTATAAGCTTTAAGGAAGTAATCAAAATTTATCTTTAGTCAGTTTAGTTATTACCATAATATGTATTTTGACAATCTAACTTCTAGATTCATATTACTACAATGACATGACATATTTTCTTATGGAGCAAGCGAACGTTCATTAGATTCGTATAAATATTGAACACCCATACACTTACTTTCTCTAAGGGAGGTCTTATCTTTTTAAAAATATTAATGTTACGTGCCATTTTTTTAAGCGTACAATAAACTTTAATTAAATTAACACTTATTCAATCTGTTTTGATGGAAGACACGATACAAACAAATTTTGTTTTTTCTCTTTGATATTAATTGGGTTTGATGTTTTTTGTAATAATCTATTTCGTAATTTATTGTTTCATAAACGTACTGAGCATACGTCTTACAATTATATTAAGAATTTTGATGAATTCAGTGAATTCTTTATGAGTAATATATAGGCGTATGTTTTGAATTTCGTGACAAGTTCTTATACCTTATTAGGTAAATTAACATCAGTTAAAACACTGTGTTTGCGGTTAGCAAGAATATTGAATAATGTAGTAATTGAAAAATGTATAGTAGTGTGAGTAGCAATTTTTCGTTGGGATAAGTTCGTAACTATGTTTGCACTAGATTTTACTAACTATGAGTTTGTATAATAACACGCAATATTTAAACGTGATCGGGGCAAATCACGTGGCAAGGGACTGTTGTTTGCAATCTATGAAAGATGTTTACATGTTCACTGAAGAGTAAACGTCAGAAATATCTAACACACAAATTAATGTGCCACTTAATTATTGTAAGCATAATTTTGTAAGATACAATGATAATCGTTTACAAGCAATTGCAAATAATTAAAGAGCAGGTGAAAATTTATTCTTACTTGGTTGTATTTTTTAGGCACATGATTGGGAACTCGCTTTGAAGTAGTCTTCAAATTACAATCTTTTGTTGTGTAGATACCTCGTTGCTTGTCCATTGGACTTAAGATACTAGAGACTCTAAACAGCTCTAAATAAACTCTAAATATTATTTATAAAGATATTGTAACACTGGTGAAACCGCAGGGCACTGCTAGTAATTAATATTAGTATTAATGACTCACCATATTAATAATGTTATGTATAAATACCAATATTATAATTATTAAAAATCAAAATGTTTCACCAACACGACGTCGGTAGTAGAAGGATAAACATTTACCTTACTTTAAAAGCCTAGCTGAATTATCGTTTTGAAAACTTTAGGTAAACGCTATTTACAGTTATTCTCCTCATTCATTCTACTATATTGTTTCTTCTATAAAAAATACAAATGGGCGAATATGTGTTAACTATTATATATTATTACTCATGAATGAAATATCATAAGAATTATTGAAAATATTGTTATTTCTATGTCAGTAGTCGACAATGACTATTATTGTGTATAATCTAATTTAACTTCATTAATCCATGTTAGGTGTAGCCTTGAACTGGGCATTTTTTGGTCTTGTTTACTACCTACATTAAACTACTAGCCAGGTTCTTAGAAAACATAAGATACTTTTTGCTTATTAGACACATCTTAACTCGCACAGACAGTAAGGCACCAAAACTATCTCGGACACATTCTGAAAAAGCTTACTTTGCAAAATATTTGTAAAGATAATATTGCGACATCACTAAACCTACATAGTTTTATAACATACTCTACTTTTACTGTTGACATGATATATTTATTTTTTAATATACATATGTACATGTGATTTTATTTTAAATTGAAAACATCTATAACTTCCTGTAAAATATTCTATACACAGTGCATTTAGCTTTGGTTATTACTTATATGAATATTTTTTAAGTATTATGTAAGTGCTGTAATAAAATATCTGACTACAGAATCGTTCACTGTAAAAGTTTTTTAATATCAACACAAGCAATACAACGCGATACCTGTCACGTAAAACAAAAAAATGCTTGGATCTTATTATATGACCGTGCGTGCTTCTAGTCTATTTATTGCACCGATAATTAATTACGCAATATATCCTAAATTTACACCCTTATCAAGAAAAATATTAATAGCACTGCTTTTTATCAGATAAATTGTTAGATAAGGTCTGGCTTAAAGCTGAGACAATCTCATTGATTTGATTTATTCTTGAGATATATTTACCTTTTACAACTAGATGTAATCTGTAATTAAACCATCGCTAATATATTGGGGTTCCTGTAACATATCTACCTAATTGTTGTATACAAAATATTATAAAACTAATACTTTTTGTAAGAATTTGAAACAGACCCAATACAACTTTGGAGGGTTACAAAGACACAAAGTTTCATTTTGGTAGGCACAGAATTTCTAGAAACTTTCATTCTTCTTTAGGCAGTTTCCATTCTTTAATAACTTTCGACGAACTTGGAAGTTCTTTCAAAGTCTACAGAAGCATTCTTGAACAAAAACCTAACACAATTATTTAGGAAATTATGAGGCCAGACGTCTTCAAAAAAGTGCCAGTTTTATATAAATAGCCTGTCATTTTTATTATAACGTTAGGAGTTTTAACGTTATCCATATAGTAACTAGATATAAACAATATTACGATTAATCTATGTTGAATTTCTATCGGATATTCCCCATCTACAAAATAAATTATAAAAATAACCTTTTATGAAGAGATTGCTTTCTATTTATTATCGTAACAAAATACTTAAAATATAAAACAAACAAATCTGTTCTTGAGTAGTTAGGAAAGTACATTCAACTAATATTTTTTCTGACATTTCCAAGGTTGTGATGATTATCAGTTCAAGGCAAAATCCATTGAATGTGTGTCAAGTGTCAAATTTTATTGAGCGAACCATTTCAGGCTTGTTATTGTAGGTCTAGTTCGTGGTATCAAATAATATGGTGAGATGTTGACAAAATAATGTCGGTCATATTAAATACAAATAATAGCAGACCTACTTAGTTTTAAACCTTCTTGGATACTAGTTTTCAGCAATGTCTTTGCTCGCGTTAAATATAGCTCTATCAACCAGTTCTGGTCGCCGAACAAATATTATTATTTTTATTTATTTTAAGTTACAGGTTTACTAGTAATATTTATAGCATACAAAATTTACTGCCTCTGTTCCAAACCCTAAAGTACTAATAATAAAAACGTTTACAAAGCTTGAAGCATACGAGATAACGCAAAAAATGTATAAATTTTATTACACCCCTAGGCCCACTACACCTATGAGTATATAAAATGTTATCTATAACTATTTCCATGGTTTACTTGATGGTATACGAAAATTTCAATAAAATTATTTCAGCAGTGTCGTCGCGAGGATGTAATGAACAACCAAACTGATTATTTGTAAGTACGAAATAATAAATAGTTAAATAAATAATTGCATAAAATACCTCCGTTGAATTCGGTATGTTACAAACAACTCCCATAAAAACATAATAAACAAAGCCGTTAATTTCACTAATATCTATTTTCCGCCTCATACTTATATGTCACTCGCGAAGCCGCGCGGTTTTACATGCAGCATTTGTATATACTTATACAGTATTTTTAGAGTTATTGGTGATCGTGATAATTAAATAAAGTCTTTGTAACAACTACTTATTACATCGATCCAATCGTTCTAAGCTAAAGCGGAATAGACAGACAGGTAGACAATAAAAACATCTGTTTATGTTATAAGCACTGTGTATATAAATACTCCCGGACTGTCATATAAATTAAAAGAAAAAGTATTTTAAATTTCTAAATTGAATTATTTGTAGCATAATAAACTTATGTAATAACTAATTTCAGCCAGCGGCTTCGGTTGCGTTCATTTCGATTTTTACACCTTAGCTTATATTATTGGACTTTTAGTTAGGGTCCCTAATTTTTTTGAAAATATAATACAGCCTATAGCCTTCCTCGACAAATGTTCTATTTAAAACTAAAATAATTTTTCAAATCGGACTTCAAACTCTTCAGCTTTATAATATAAGTATGTAGATACAGACAAACGTAAGTGGCTATTTTGACAATAATAGCAAAAAGAAATACCATTGTATTTAGATAATATATGTAGGCTAATTAGAAAACAACATTTATCTATATTCCTTTCTCAGAAAACGTTAAGATACTGTTATTGCTGTGGTGAGTATAAAAGGTTGTTACACGTATTAGACACATATATTATTAAAATAAATTATTAATTATATTTGCGCCTGAAAGAAATTTTAAGTAAATATGCTATTTTGCATATTTGCTTGTATTATAATGAAAAATTGTTATTGTAAAGAATTTTAAAAGTATTT
Organism: Hebomoia glaucippe; assembly: GCA_025727935.1. Taxonomy (NCBI): domain Eukaryota; kingdom Metazoa; phylum Arthropoda; class Insecta; order Lepidoptera; family Pieridae; genus Hebomoia; species Hebomoia glaucippe. The sequence goes on from JAOSYY010000016.1 coordinate 2,213,854, forward strand.
GTATAAATTTCTCTTATTATTGCTATTAAAATTCATTACTATATAGTGATAAAGTATAGGCTATTCTAAAGGCTTGCGCAAATATTATACTACATGGCCTATGGCCTAGGGTGCTAATCCTCCGCTGGTTAAGGAATAGTACACAAACCTTTATTCAGGAACCTGAATAAAAAAAAATATTTGCGACAACTCCTTATTAATAATTATCATACTAGAATCTAGAGTCTACAGTCTAGACTTTGACTTTCAACGACGCGGTGGGCGCTTTATGTAATTTATGGGCAAAGTGACATTTATTCAGCATAAATATCAATTATTAAGGCGTTTCCAGTTGTAACGATGTTTCAATAGCAAAGAACTAAATAACTTCATTCATCAGTGTTACCGCTACTATATTCTGTGTGTATATATAAGCATTGCAAGATTAAATTTAAATTGTCTTAATAAACAGTTATAAACACTTTGCTATCGTCGTATTTCTTGTTTTAGATTTAGGCAAGGTGTCAAGAACGTATCCCCTCTTTTTTATATTATTTATGCACATATTCAAAATTATTAGAACTGAATCATATTTAAGACGTGCTTTTAGCTATCTCTATAACATCATATTAAATGTAGATGTTAAGGAAGTTGTAAACAGTACAGATTTTGGGTCGAACGATAAATGATGAATAAACGATACACGAACTAGACACAGATATCTACCTCCCTACACTGTATTCAGTGAAATTGGATATTATATTTGTCTTATTATAAAGTAGTAGATTGGTAGGTAACAATTGAGTGATACGTTAGAAGAATGCGAGAGGAACAAACAAACGGGTGATAACGAAGGCCGTTGAATGTTGTCGGTTTATTTGGTCGTACATATGCAAATGAATTATCTGTTTAGAAGCGAAACGTCACTGCTTAAATTCGCTTTAGGGGATATAGATAATATTATTTTGCGATTGTACACAAAGTTTATTATTTTACTACTATATTATTAAAATTTAACTGACGTACATGTATTCTCTCATTGCTCAGAGTGAGTTAGTTATCGTATAATTTTGTAATAAATAAAATAATGCATAAAATCATTAAAATACATAAATATTTTATCAAATGAAATTGATTTTTTAATTAAATTCGTAAAAAAGTAACTGTTATAGTTTATGCTTTTATGTAACCTATATTTAGAATATAGTCATATAATGCTTGTTTGTAAATATGTAGGTATGATTGTTTAAGTACTATTTAAGTCTAATACTAGTTTAGTGTTTAACGTACTAAAATTCGCATGAAATACGGACTAATAAGTCTAAAGTGGCGACAACACCTGGCGCCAGACTTTTCTGCATTTCTACTACTTTGCAAAAATGTTATAAGTAGTCATAATATAAATAGGTCTATATTTGTTTCAAACACCAAATGCATCACTATTAGAACGTGTCAATTTAATACTCTATATTCTTTGATATTTTTATAACAACGTCTTTAAAATTCACTTATAAGATGTAATAACATTCTTTGTTACTTAAAAAATAATATTAATAAGGCATCCTTATACAAATCTATTTAATACAATTGTAAACTTTATCAATATGGGAAGTATTCGAAAATCGTCATGTTATGTGTTTATTTGTAATGAAATTTTTTATTCAAATAAACCAATAATAGTTGCATTTGTTGTGAGATCGAAATTGCAGACGATTGTGCGCGTGCGACGCGAAGCTCACTCTACACCGGCCCGTCTCTCCGTGTACTCGCGTCCTATCTCCCGCACGAAACTAGCAAGCACGTGTTCTTATCGACACATCTTCTAAGGAACATTATGGCCCGATAATTACAAGTAACATCTATCACAAACGTGGCCCGGAGTGTTATGGCCGAAAACTACGCTCTGATATCACCCGTCACTATGTACACACAAACGGAAGAGCTCAACGATATCAAAGAATCATCAAAGAATTTAATGAGCGGGGATTTCGAGAGACAATACAAAGAAGGGATGGAGAAAAGTGGTGCTCGGAAAAAGGGGTGTGTGATTGTTGGTGTTTCAGTGGGAGCTTTGGCCATCTGGCTGCTCGTGATAACTGTTGTGCGCGAAGTGCAAATAGCCAACCTTAGGCATGAGGTCGATCAGCTTACCGCGAATATGATTGCGATGTCAGCCAACGTAATGTCTCTTAACCAAAAACTCACAAACAATCGTCTCTTCAATGAATTCAAAAACTTAGAGGACACGGTGAGTGATCGTTTACTAATCTATTAGTTCCGTGTAGAAAAGAATACACAGCTAATTTGTTACGACACTAATTACAAATTATCTTGTTACATAATTTCATTTAATAGAAATTACGAAAAGAATTCTGTTGAGAAAACAGTAGATATTGATGTTATCTAATACATTCGTAGTGACCTCATGCATTTTATCTCCAGCAACACGTTAATTAAACGAAATGAATCCAATCTAACAAATAGAAGTATGATATGTATGAAGCTGTTTATTTATCTTGATAGCTGGCAGTTTTTCTTGTTCTAGTATATGTACACGACACTTAAAGGCAACCTAACTAGCATTCATAGCGAATGAATTAATTGATTGTGAGATAACAACCTTGGCGAAGGTTCTGATACTTAAGACAAATGTACACAATTGAACACATAATGTCAGATTAAAATTATATATTTACTATCGATAGTATATTTCAATATTACAGGTGATTGAAATAGGTTTAAATTTCTTGAATTTTCAAAATAATGTCGCAATGTATCCTAAAATATACTTAAGTTAAAATTCTATTATTATTACAGGTGAACAGGTTTAGAAAAATAAGCTGAATAATATATGCCAGGGAATTATTGATTGATATAATAAACGTTTATCGCCAGCATATTTAGTTCTGACCGAGGCTTAAAATTATTCTAGAATAATTTTTGTCACATTCTATCCAAATTCTATTCGTGTGTAAAGTAAAATATTATTTTCGTATAATAGGTTACTATAACGCTGCATAATATATTTTTGTTGTTTATATTTACTACAGATACCCATGGGCGTAGGTCACAACGATTAAGGCACTTAATTCGACACTATCTATTAGATTTGCCTAAAGTTTTATGACGTTAAGTTTAATTGTATACATTAAAAAAGCCTTATCTTTTACGAAAGTACCTTAGGAGCGGGGTTGAAAATTGTTCATAAAATTTTGACATACTTTTGTCGTTGAAATAAATTCATCAACAATTTATTTATACACTTATTTCATCAAGTTTACTTAATAATATACGCATTACACCATAAAACACTGTCCAATTTCCGGTTTTAGGATTATTTTGGCTAAAAGGTCAATCTAAAAGTTAAGGATTAAAAATGTGATCAACCGTTATATTATGAACTAGTAAGTCGACGCATAGACAGTTTGGGAATCCCCTTTATTCTTCGTTTCATAAATACTTCTATTCGAAGATCCTTAATATAATAAAATGACAGTGATTAACAATACAAGTAGTTAGAATGAATAAATACTGACTCATTACCGAATTCGCAGGAACCGATAATAAAACATGGAATAACAAGGTTATTTTTGAACGTTACAAGAGCAATATTGTTAAAGGTTCGTGAGAGTGTGCCAAGATTCGCCAGCAAATGTAAATATTTTGGCTTGAAATTTTGAAAACACTAGACAAAATAGTTTTAATTAGTCGTACAAATTAGTGATTATCGGAATTGAGAGATTACTAAAGAGCTTTTAAAATATTATTAGATTTTAAACTAGTGTAGTCGTACGAATTTCCGTTTTTTTTTCATAATATTTTTAAGTAAATAAATATTATGAATATATAACTACATTAATGAGTTAAATATGTATGTAATTATAATTCTCTAGAAATTATACAGATTAGTTAATAGGAAAGCTATAAAATTTATGGCATTTCGAATAATAAACCAATTGTCAAACTTATGATTAAAATAAAAAAAACAATATATGAAATTATCTGTATATTAATCTTCAGATATATACTCCATGGTTAATGAATTAAGAAGTTTGAAACTGTATAATTTTAATGAGTCTTTAATATCAAGTCTTATAGTCAGATTGACCATAAGTAGTAATAATATTGTCGGATGTCCGCATGTTCAACTAATGCTAACCGGTTTCATACGCACAAACCTGTTGCTTATGTATAAAAAATGACGCTTTTAGCATTGGCTTGTGATCATGCACTGTATAAAAATCAGTAATTTTGTATTACTTTTTATTGTTGTTTTCCTTCTTGTCATTTTGGTAGCTGATTTTTCCTAAGAAGTTAGACAATAACATGTTATTTTTATAAATTCTAAAATAACGGATTAAAGATGACTTCTAAATTGAAAAATACGTACAATATATTATCTATTTAAAGAAATGTAAAGCACATTTCTTTTCATGCTTTATGTTCAATCAATTTATAATTTAAAATATCCTATATTATATTTAAGCGAAATAAATCGTAAGTACAGGAATTACGATACCTTGAAATTAAATTGAACTTGGAATAATTAGAAATAGTCAATAATTAAGCCACGTAAAAACTTACCTTTTCAACAAGTTTGTCATTGAAACAGTAGACAATATAATTACCAATTCGTATTCAACTTAAGTAATTAGGTACTTTCAGATGAGTCGTTAACTACCCATTTCGCACGCGTTACCATAATAAAGTTATGGTTAGGTTAAGTAAAAAATCTTTGTTATTAAATTAACATACGAAAATTCACAAAACTAAAATATTAAACAGAGGTTATATTATACTTATTATCTGTCTCGAAATAAATTGAATCTAAATCTAGGAACTTCGAAGAAAGACAGTGTAAACTCATTGAAGCTTGGCTGAGTGTATTACTTATTCTAAATAGGTTTGCTCGGATGCTGATTGAGATCTTATTTACATTGTTAATAGTCAAGGAAATAAAGCGAGTTTTACGTATTGCATAATATTCCTAGACTTTATAATAATATATAAAATCATTCCACTATTAGTTTTAATAAAGTTGGAAACTACCTCTCTCAAGAGATAATGAAACTTATAACAGCTACCAAGATGCAAATGGACACTCTTGTGTTGAAGACTGTTTCAAAATAGTTTTTTTATGACTAACAGGATATTACAAATTCTTTATTTTATAGATAATAATTAAAGCCACTGCGTTATAACCTTTCCTACGGCCTTGAATGTGTTTATATCATAAAATTTGTTTATAAATAGTTTCCAAAATGTGAATGATATCTGGCCAGCATATTCGTGAGATGAACGTCATCACATTACATATGTGGTCGCGTAAAACATCGAGCTTAAATATAGATCTCTGGCGAAAGTTTACAAACGTGTTTTGGAATTTTGCCAGTCTTCACAGGTAGACAAGAAATAGAAAAGAGATTAGTAGGTACCTGCTATTTTATTAGGCATAATTTCCGCAAGATGGTCTACTTATTGGTAATAGATGAAAACAGTGTACGATTTTAGAATTCTTAGATTAATATTTGTTTTTAAGAATATACTAGTTCTGACAAACTTCAGATTACGGGATACAGAGAAATTGGATAGATATCAAAAGTTACCTGCCTGGAAGAACTTATGTAAATATTTTGGTTTCTAAATAAAGGTATTTAGGAGGCACACATTATAAAATATTTATATATTTTTTAGCTACTCTACAGCAGAGTATATAAAACTTCTTTCCTTGCGACTTGCATCAATTATCTTTTGATGGTATTGTGATAGTGTGGTTGGTTCCTAACGGCAATTGGGATTACACTTAAATCTAATTAAAGTGGCCACTGACCCGCGCCCGGATACATAGCTCTGCATTTTACATTTATTGTTAATTGTGTATAATGTAACTATACATATTGCATAATATTATACTTAATCCCTTTTACGAAATTCACAATACAGCATAAATAAGTTAAAAAAATCATTTATTATGAGGAGTCATTATATTACATTATAACAGTTGTATTCAATCAAAATGAAATTAAAATAAATATTTCCAAACATAGACAAATCCTTTAATCCCTTATTTAGTATTGAAAAGATTGGAAAACCTATATACAGTAATAATATTAAATGTATACAGCAATAATATTAAACGGTAGCTCTCTGTCAGAACTTACTCCTATTATAATATATACACAAAAATGTCCTTAAACATAAACATATATATTAACTTAACTGCACATATATAAAAAGCAATTCGTACTATTTTTTTAATCGTTCTACTTTGTTTAATCGTTCTAACACTATTGTAACTTTTTATAACACTTTAAGCAAACGTAGTTTAACGCGTTAACCCGAACGCATTCAGAATATCAGAATTCAATATATTTTGGTGTGACATTCTTGAATAAAGACGAATCTGAACTTTCGGTACCTAGTTTTACATTTACCTAGGCTAGTATTGCGTCACAGGTCATAAATATGCATGTCTTATCTTTTGTCAAGCTGTTTGTTTCCTTCGTACACGTAACTACGATCGAACCTTTTCGGATGGAAAGCAAATTCAAGTTTCCTTGTAGTAAATTAGTGTTAGCTGTACACATCAACAGACAGGCGCAGTGATAGTTAAGGTAGAAGGATACGGCGGTGTCCTTAAAGTCAGGTTATTCTGGAAATACTATAACAATTACTATTATTTTTAATGTCATAAACTAACTTTAGTCCAATCTTGGGCGTCAATTTCGCATGAATCCGAATTTCGGATATCAAAACTATAAGTATGTACCGTGGAGCTGAACTGAAGATAAAAACTGTTAATGGGGGTTTTTATTTTTTTTAGCGTACGTATAATATCTATGTGTATATATAAGTTAAGGTGGTTAAGCTTATATTCGTATGCCCCTATAAAGGTTTTATTCTCTTCTTAAAAAGTGTATTTATGTTTGTGGTGTAGATACCTGGTAATTTTGGAAATCTGCAGTTAATATTAATGTTCGTTTATGATAGAAATATAGTTTAATTACATATAGGTATATTGTTATAGATAGGAGTACTTTTTGTTGAACTTGACGTCAAACCCTATTACATTGGATTACTCTGCCAAACATGAAAAAATTATTGCCTTACCTGACTATTAAGTTGACTATCCTTGTCCGTAGGTTGAATAGAACAAAAGTTTGTTCAAACATTTTTTGCCTTATTTGTTTCAAGCTTTCTTACTTAAACAAAAACCAGGCTTTTAAACCTTATGTTTTACTATTAAGCTTTATGCTTTAGTTCATTCATTGTTTAATTTTACTGTATAATAATTTAAACCATTTCCTCCATGTACACCAA
>JAOSYY010000016.1:2221252-2238518 GCA_025727935.1 Hebomoia glaucippe
TGTTCCTAGAAACGTGCAATCTCTAGGGAGTTGTCAAAGTCACACAATACTTTAATAAACATCTAAGCCGAGGCATAACAACGTAATATGAAATAGAATTAAACTTAAAATTGCCTTATCTATATTTGCGTTAGTTTTAATCTATACTCAATACAGGATAAACAGTAAACTAATTAAGCCAAAATATAAACTGTAATCGTTTAATTAATTAATTTAATGATGCCGCAAAGAAATGTGTAGGGTTTTTAAGCTTTATCTTTTTTCTTTAGTATATTACAGTAGGTACATCCGGTATAGGATACGTAAGATAAAAAATTCCATGACCAAAGCGTTCCATGTTAATTGATATACTTGTTTAAAAGCTAAAAGGCTTACTTGATGTTTACATACATTTGTTTCATACAATAAACAGCCATTACGGAGAGCTGTGGCTATTATTCTTGGTCTGTATTGTGTTACGGTTTCTCGGCAACCGTTCCAGGCGTGGCCTTTGCCATTGTTCTGGAGACTTCAAGCTTAGACATTTGATATCTAGTGACACATATTGACAAAAGAAATTATTTCAAAATGAGCAAAGGTACGTAACTGTATACGAGTACGTTGTGTATACAATGCTTTTTGATCCTATACTTATCTCAATAAATATAATGATACATATTCGTCTAACATCTAAAGAAACCAAAAGTTAATGGATGAAGAATATACATATAACATTATTTTGATTCAATAAATCAACGATTAAGGGTAAAGCCATCTTAAAGAGAGTTTAGTTGTGTTTCAATTTCACTGTGTGCATTGTTGAATGCTTGAAACAAAAATCAATAGGACGTCATGGTATTATTAATAAAAAGTCTAGTGGACGAGGTGAGGTGTGTAAAGTGTCATTTATTAACTCGCGAGGCTCTTGCCCGTCGATGACTGTATTAAAATATAATTGTTCGTATGTTATTGTGTGTTTGCAGTTTGGAACAAGGTTAAGTATAATCTCTGCATAATTCTATAGATGGCTATAATATTTTATATTAGAGAATATCATTTGAAGAAAGAACAAGTCCTTGTTAAATTATTCGCTCTAAAAATCTCGTATGCCGTAAAACTTATTCTGATTAAAATTATTAAATAAAAATAAAACAATAAAAAAGTTCTTATAACGTACTAAATAATTAATGCATGTTCTATTTAAAAATATGAAATTTTTTAGAGCAAAAATAAAAAAAATATCGTTCTAACTTTATCTACTTTTGTGTAAAATTTCTGCTAAGGTTATAAAGTAATAAAGATTAATGTAAGTCTTTTTTGTTTGATTTTAGTTTATTGACGTCCTTCAGTAAATCCGCAATGCGTGTGTTTGAGGATTAAACTGCAAAAATAAATATTCTTAATTTTTACAACTTAACAACAAACTACAATGTAACAACAAAATATATCTAATAATTTATCCTTATCATCGGTGCTTGATATAACTATTTATTAAAGGAACTAAATGTAATAACAAAATTTAGTACTTGTTTTAGAACTAATTTAGTTCACGAGCGTAGGATGAACACCAAATTAGGAGTTTAATAAGTTTGCAATTGCAGGCAAACTTCAATCTATTTTCAGCTTCTATGTGGGTTAGCAGAAATTTCGCGTTCGTCTCAATTGCGTCACTTCATAATATTAAAAACTTTCAAGTAATGCAAATAAAACTTACATTATGGTGACTAAGTTTTATGTAAGTAATATAGTATAGTTATATATATATATAATTAATCTATCGTACTGATGCTGAATGCAATATTTTTGAAATACGTGAAAGTTTTGAGTGACAATCTATAAGAAATTAAAGGTGGTAAAGAAGTGAATTGCGTCCAAAAAATGTTTTTACCAAAAAAATAATTTTACAGAGATAACCGAACGTATTGAAAGAAGGTCTCCAGATCGATTCGGTGAATAGATATTTTAGATAGATCACGCGTGTGCTTTAAAATAGATACTACAAAGTTAATATCTGTAACTACTGCCCACGCCCACGCTATAGGTACTTGATTGGAAAAACGACTGATACTTTTGAAGTTAACGCCTCTAATGGATTTTATAGTTCTGAAACGTGCTATTAATTATTGAGTAAAAGTAATACGTTGCTTGTTTTTATCCAGTCTTTATTTATTAATGGGTTTATAATTTAGATACAAGTTTTTTATTGGTTTAGATATTCATGTATGGCGAGACTTCTAGGTGGCATACCTATTTTTATAATTATTTTTGTCCTTTCCTTTTCTTTATGAAACATTTACAATCTTTAAGGTATTCTAGGTTATTAATTCTTATATAATCGTACAACAATATCAAAAATTTCATTACACTTTATCCGGAAAATACGTCAGCTAGTTGAGATTTATAAATATGCCGCTAAGAATCTTAAAACATTCCGATGTTGTTTAATAAATGGGAATATCTGAAATTGTACAATAACAAAATGATATACTTCCATAATAATAATATATACATCAATAATATATCATTTATAGTATTCGACTACTGTTTGAGATGGCTTCCATGATTATTTGAATGGTATTCTCGTATATGTTATTTGGACTCAAAGTTGATATTGACAAAACCGAATATTATGTTACGCAGATGTCATTCCTGTAATGATTCTTCTGTGATTGAAGGGCAATGATGATTAATGTATCAAGTTAATATCTATTATTTATTTGTAGTAGGTGCGTATAATACTGTACATCGCTGCTTTATTAATTAAGACTGACTATTAGTAGTTAGTGTAATACCATGACACTCCACATCTCGCATTCCTGTATTTATATTTATCTTGCAAATAAATAATTTTCAAACATACAAGATACAATGACAATTCTATTATTTTCCGAGAATAACAAGATTCTGGAAAATTTTATATGAAAAGAAGAAAAGTAAAAACAACAAAATGTCGTTTCGTGCCATAAATAACCAAACGATTCACCTTTTTGGTACAAATAAATCCTTACAAATAAATTCTGCCTGAACAGTATTTAATTATAATACATTAATTATATTATTTACTAGGTCAATTACTTATCAAGTTTATGACTCTTTTGTGGTTTCATGAGTTCACCCTAAGCGTCAGAGAGTTAGTGGTGAGCACATTTTATCAGAGCAAGCAGTAAATAATTCGGCTTTATAGTAGTGAATCATTGATATGAATTTTCTTGTTATTCTCTTATTTTTAAATATAAGTTCTTCATTTAAGCTAGTTATAGGTATTATTATTATATAGTTATATGACATTTATAACATCAAAAACTATAAAGATATTTTCACCTAATACTTTTCAATAGACTCAAAAGTCAATTGCATAATACCAGTTTCATATCTATTTGTATTGTTGTTATTATTTTAAAAGAGAGCGTATTCCTAATTATTTGAATTATGTTAGTTTGTCCATATCGTTAAGAATTAAATATGGTTTATATATTCGTATTGTAGATATAAAGCACATTAAGTCTCATAAAACCAAGAGCATCTGTTTAAGTATGATTTATTCGGTCAATTTAACATTATGAAGCACTCAGACTCAGGCCGAAGTTATCCCCGTGTTCAATAATACAAGTCAATCTTGACAGATTCATTCATTCATTCATAATTATTTTTAAAATTACTGCTATCACTAAAACTTATCTTGAATCAATTGAAATTGAAGTTATTCGCCGATTGTAACTCATCAAAAAAAGTCTTTTGAACACTGTGTATCGTTTGCCGAATTATTTTTCATTGTACATTGATTGACTTCGCTTAATTTGGTGTTCGCTTAAGTTGGCGATGTTATCACAATCACAAGTTTGCAGTTATAAGACGTGGGTTGCATTTTTAAAGTATAATATGTTATGGTAATTAATGAATTTGATTAGTCTAGTCCTATCGTGCGTGTGAATGTAGATTTATCCAAGCTAAGGTTTAACATCAAAGCATGTGCGGTCACTCGAGTATGAACAGGATTTGAGGGCAAGTCGGTTACTAGACAATCGCAGACCATTTCTGCCTACGTCACGATGATTATAGTAACTTATATTTAACAAGTGTAACTAACTTTGTATAGTTGTATTTTCGCTTTACAAAAGTTTTTTTATAATCTTGAATTAATAGTATTTGTAAAATAATTATACCACAATCTAATAGTTACATTTAAGTTTGTTTTAAAAAAATATAGCTAAATGTTATAGAATTTCAATAATATTATTCTTTAAAATTCCATTTTATTTCGGAATTAAAGTTCAAAAACATTATATAAATATACAACTTTGGAGAAATATGTATCCATAAATAACAGAATCCCTCATAATTTTATGTGAGTTCACCCCAATTTATTTGGCGTCACGCCAACTAAAATAAATAAGTTCAATGTTTTGACAGAATGTACACACGCATTAATTGCATAAAATATTTAACACATATTCATAAAAATTAAAACTCACAATTGTCCTCTGTAATTTAGGTTAATGTTATTTTATTGTGATTACTTCACACCATTATCAATAATCACCTAATAGAAATTCCGTATTGGCAAAGCGCCATAACATGTGGAAAGTAAAATTTTATTGAAAAATTGGGATACATAGATTTGGCGCAGATCCAGGTGAATCCAATGAGACCCATTGCGATGATAAAGTTTAATTTTATACAAAGTTTTGAAATCATACTTTGCAATAAGTACTTCAGTTTAATAAAAAATAAAAACCTTAGCGTTACCTAGAAATACCTCCAGCTATTATATTATATTGTAGCAGCTATTATAATATATCTGTTTTATACAAAACCTTTTACAGGACCCTTTTCTTGATATTACATTTTTAATATGCTGAAAGCCTTTTCGAGACTAATAAATAGGGATTATAGATATGTTAGTTTCAGCCCACGTCAGATGGCTGAGATTCCGGGTCTTTTGTTTGAATATAAGTCCAATCTTCTTTGAGTGTGCGTAGGTGTTATTCGAAAGGTCGTAACGTATTCTGTTTCAGACGTTCGGAATATTTACTCTAGAAATAGAAATAGGTCTTGTGCTAATCTGATATAATAAAGGAATAAATTATTTGTTATCAAATTAATTTACAAAATATGTGTTTTGTGAAGAATACTTTGTTTAAAAGGTCTTAAAATTTAATTAAAATTCTGTTGGTCATGTTGGAGTTTGGTTTAATAAAATTGTACCTGTGATAGATGGAAATTATAAACGAGAATCAATTATTATTTAGACAACTTTTTGTGATTCTTTGTAACTAATTGAAACACTACATTATCTATTTATAAGCTTCAAAGTTATTCAAGTATAAGACTTCGAGTCTCGGAAGGCTTCTAACTTTGGGTATTGTGTTCATTTGTTTTATTGCTGTTTTCAAATTGAACGCTAAATGTAATAATATATCTCCTTCAGTATCTGTAAATAGTTATAGATGTCATACAATAACATAACATAAAACATTAAAGATTATGTGTAATATTATGTTACACGTTTTACACGTATAGGACGTAAATAAAGAAATAAATAAAATCGAAGCTATATAATTAAGTATTTTGTAAACTTGTTGTGTAAATTTTATCAAGAATCTTTTTGCAGTTATAATTTTGAAATAGTCATTGTTTAAAGTAATAAAGTGTTTTATTACCTAAACAATAAAACATGATACCGTAGTTTGGAGGTAAGTAATACAGTTTTCTGGAAAGTGATAATATTTTCCACTGTAAACTGTCGTAGTCGTAAATCTGCTGAAATTCCTTTAAGATATACTCCCCCGTGCAATCAACCAACCCTTATTGTACTTTATTGTTTTAAATAGTTGAGTTGTGAAATTCTTTCCCACTTCATAATAATTACGTGCTTCATTTTATGACGTTCATAAAGAGAAGGAACAGAAACTCATATATTATTCATAAATGAGTATTTGCATGCAATTTTATTCATACAAAAAGAATAATGAACTGAACTTTTTAATAATCTATGACGTTCTAAAACTGAAACTTTCTGCTTCTTTACTTCGTCGGAAACACCCACATCTATTTAAATAAATAGCGTGGAGGGTTTTTCCATAACTTATTTTAAGGTTTGTTTAGCCATATAACAATTTTAATTTGTAAGTGCTAACCCAACTATACTTGATCTATGGTATAATCAATTTTACTCATTTGTCGACATGAGTTTACCTGACACGCGACTCAAGCTTATTATTCGTATTAGTCATGTGACGGAAAGGCATGTATGTAGGTAACTGAAGTGATACCACCGCGTAAGAGACAGAGACAAATTTCGCTAAGCCGAATTAAAACTATATTGATAGGAAGTTATAGAAATAAAAATAATAATATATATTTGTGCCTAGTATCTATAGAATAACAACTTAAAATATTAATCTATCATGTATAATAAAAAGGAATATAGAATATAATTTAAAAAAGAAGATTATGATTATATATCTTTAAAAATAAGACAACACCAGGTTTATAGGTTTCTTTTTTAAATTTTTCATAAAAATATCTTTATTTCGGCGTGTTGAAAAAATCTTTATTTCGTATAAATAAATCTAACACTGCTCGGTTCTGCTATGCGAGCGAAGTATTAATGGAGTAGCGTTTTCTTGATATCAACATATATGTTTCCGAAATTAAGCCCAAGTATTTATACCATATATGTCACTTAGTAATTTTATCTTGGTAATTGCTATATAAAAGGAAACAAAAAACATCGATTTATAAAAATGTAATCAATGAAATGACGCGGAATGTGAATATTGCTTTTAATGCGTTGTAATGTTTATTTTTGTTTTATTTTTGTGGGCAGGTGCGATTTTGATAACAAACTTAATGCATTACATTGAAAGCATGTATATGGTTGCCATATGGAAGTTAAGTGCGTTTACGAACAGTTTTATATCGCCGATTGAAATGGTTTTATGTTTAATTATTTTATATTTTTAGACGTTAACACTTTAGATTTATATTTGTTCAAAGAAAGTCAATCGAATTTTTCTGCTCATGATATTTATTTCACTATTGTTAGCTGACAGATAATAATAAAACAATAATAGATTACCATACCACTTTTATAAAACTTTTATTAGCTTTTATTGAATAACTGTTGAATAATGATGAATTATTACATTTTGGGAAAACTATATCAGTCTACTCTTACTTAGGATTCTATTGAAAATATATAGATTCGCTATTTTTAGCAGATCTATTAACGAAGCCAGGATTATAAGAGAATTACTTATTTTTAAACTGTCTATACTTATTTTGCAAGGAACTAAATAAACCAAATTGAGATTAAATAATCACGTCATGACATTAAGATAAAATATTTGAGATGTATATTTAAATTGAGTTGTTGTTTTTAGGACAAATCGTTCAGATCAACGACCGCTGATCAAAAATGTAATGCTACGCTCTCTTTAATGTCCTAATTACATACCTCGTTCGGAAACTCGACGCCCTCTTTATATTTCTATAGAGACCTCATTCCTGAATGCCTATGTACCTCCGTATGCAAATTAAATAGCGCGTCTGTGAGGGGATTACATATAATAAGTAGGACACGACTGTTATGATCTGGAATTTCATGACATTTGATATTGAACGATTAAATGATGTCGTCTCTGATATAAGCGCTTTAAAATACCCGTTCGTGTACTCTTTTAAGTAAAGATGCTATTGTTAGAGGCATTTCTAGCTGCCCAAAATGTTTCGTAAAACCTTTATTTATTTTGCCAACTTACACGATAGCTCGAATAGTATTCTATTATTTTAAAGAAGTAAATAGCATTGTGAAGCTTTATTTTCCCCCTTTTTTTGAAGGAATGTGGAATTAATTACTCTATTAATTCAAAGTTTTAACTTTTTTACTCAAAGAATGGTATAAATAAGAACGGTTAAAAATAAAGTATAAATTCTTTTGAAAGATTATTTTTACCTTTCCTAATATTCTTTCCAGAGTTGGTATGTTTTCTTCCGGAAAAGCCTGAGGGCCTGTTACCCAATTATATTCAGCGCCCGTTTTTTAAGGTTATCTTTATTATATACCTCATTAGAGCACGAATAATATATACCCTCAGGTTGTTTTTGTACTTATCAAATTGACCAATATGTACAATATTTCAGATTTAGTTAATTTAAGCTAAAGGACGGATGTTATATCATGTATCAATGTCATTGAAACGAACAACATGGTATAATATTTTGAGTGACCCATATATAGTGCGGGTAAATGGTTCTGCAATCAACATAATAGTACCTTTTCAATTGGAAAAATTGGCCTTTAATAACTACGCTGTACGAGATCGTTCGAACTGAAAATTGACAATTCGATAATTAGTTTTAAATTGCTTGGGATGTCTAATGTTTTAATTGTTAAACTTTTAAAATAGAGTGTATTGCTTCCTACGTAAAGGTCAACTTACTAATGTCTAGTAACAAGAACTTTTTTGAATAATTCCAACATGGTTATTATTAGGTCTACTGCTCTTACTTATGTTGATGGACAGGTGTAAATAAAAGTATTGATTATTATTTTATAAGAGATTGAATTAAATTTTAAGACACCCCTGGTTTCATCATATTCATATATTGTTACAGCTTTATGCAGATGAAGACCAAGACGTTAATTTAGTAGATGACGCCAAGGAGGCTAAAGAAAATAAACAAAGCTACGATTCTTTAGAGAAACTTCATGGTCTTACAGTGCTAGAGGATGACAATCAACTTCCTGACGACGAAGACTTATTCGATGGTGAGGATGACGCAGAGAGTGGCGACTGGTATCCTGATTATGATAGGAGAAGGGAAAAAGTATGTTTTGTTCGATTAATTATGTATAATTCTGCCATGTCTTTCCATTAACCACGTTTGGGTAATCTTTCAATTTATAAAATAAATTAGATCTAAATATAACTTTGTACACCAAATGGCAGAACAGCCTTTTACGAGTATTCCCCGATACATACAAATCCACACATTAATAGTCTTGTTTGCAAAGAGGGGTGTGAAATTTGTCACAGATTATGAATTACTTATTTCCTACGAAATTAGGTCTACTGAGTATAAGTGAATGTTGTTTTAAGAAAAATAAAAAATTGGTCAGCCTCGTTATACAAAGAATCGCTGAATTCGATCACACAGTATATGTATTACAAGTAAATATTTGAATTATTAAGTTTAATTTATAATGTTCACTGGAGTTAACCTACATTACGATTCGAAATATTTTTACCACGAGCACTCATGATAGTCTGGTTATCTGTTTATTACCTTGGCTTCGTCCTACTCTATCAGTTTTAATATAGTAAATTAGAAAATTTCTGTAGTAAAAAGCTTTTTTAACATTTTTATTAATTAAAGTGCCGAAGTATAATTTCAAAGAATAATATTGCTTTAAGATATAATTTAATTATTGTATCATTTGTCAGGTGGGAACAACGAAAATGGTACGATTGACTCCTGATGATTTCATGGGTGTGGTGGAGGGTGTAGACGTCGGAGGAAACCTCAATGAGATCAAGCGATTGCTAAACGAAAACCCAGAGATAAAAGACATCGGTAAATATGTGTATCCTTTGTTATATGTACTTAAAAAAAAAACAATATATCCTACGTTAGAGAAACGTTAACTTGGTTAAGACATCAAGTCTATTCCTATTGTCCTTGCTAATAAATATGAAAGTTTTGCAATTAAAATTTATAATTATACTATTCCACTGTGTAATTATACAAAAATTTACCGTTGCAGTGACTTTTTTATTTACATATTACCACATTCATGTATATTTTTTATGTAACAGCTCTGCCAACTTTACCAAACTACAAAGTGTCGGAAGCTACAACGGAGAAACAAAATGGACGTGACAAAAGGAGCGTTTTCGCCGATTCTCCTGCAGATGCGATTTCGCCTATCGTAGCGCCCAAAGTTATTGCTAAACCTGATGAAAGGTATGGAATGTCCATAGTATCTTTTTATTGAACAACGAAATATTACTTTTATAGATTGAATAAGGTTTTCATAATAATTATTAAACAAAACTCATAAAATTAAAATTATCTTCGGTGTTCAAAGGCTAGGCTGACATAGTTACTGTGACAAATACATTCCCGGAAACCGTCAGTTGGACATTAAGAAGCATCAATTTTAATAAAAGAAGATTTTTAATAATTAAAAAAAAAAACAAATTGTTCTTGTAAAATCAACGTAATTACTGCCTCCATTGATTACGAATGTGTCAGGAACACATTTTCTCAGCGGCCGAAGTGTGGACTAAAAATTAACATTAGGATCATTACTGTTTGAGTTTTATTTTAGATATATATTGATATCTTGTATGAAGCGCATAACAAATATAAATTAATTTCTTTAGTGGTTGTGGAAATGTGAGATACAGTTCTCCAGTTTCATGGTTGTTGTTAGCTCACCAAGTTTACACATGTCGCGTAGCGGTATTATATACATATACCCGGCGAAACCACAGGAAGCCTGTAAAGTTCTGGTGAACATTTGTTTAGGAATAACAATGTAAAAGCAAAGATTATATAGTATAAGTTTAAAAACCCACTTTGGTAGCGATGTGACTCTACAAATACTATCAAGTCAGCTATTTCGTTTAATTAAAAAATACCTTATATAATTATTAGTTACAAAAATAAATAAATTGCTGCTAAATTATAATAAAATATGTGGTTTGGCTTACGAACCTGAATATCAATGACATATCTGAAATATAAGGAAGAAAGAATTTTGTAATATCACACGGGCCAATAACTCATGATGATGGTGGCGAGGTATCGATATTATTCTGGGACCGCAAACCTCGTTAGGTATATAAAATACACAGATGTTTGCCGCGGCTTCGCTAGTGTAGACTGTAGTAGACACGTTTAAATGTAGTTGTATGATATTTTCAAAGTTTAGTTTTGTTTATTATCATCTTGTTACACGTATTCATCCGTGAACAGAAATTCAAATGCAACTTTATATTTGATATAGTTTCTAGATATGGTCATAATTTTTTATATCTTTAAATAACTTATATACATATCGTCTCTATTATAATTATAAGTAGATTTTATATCATATATATGCCAACTAATACAAAAATTTAATATAACAATTCTGAAAATATTTTACGCAGATAAACTATTCCGTTATGCTAGAACTCAATATGAGCATTCCCCGAGGCTCGATTCACAGACACGTAGCGCGTAGGCGTTCTGAAAATCGATTAGTCATAGTCTGCCTATTGTTCTTACTGCCACAAGTCATGGTTAATCCTTTATTATTGTGAATATTGTTTTACTTATGTTTAATACAACACACGCATTGCTGAAATTATTTTATTCACAGGGTTTTTGGATATATTTTTTTATATTAGATTGTAATCTAATATATAAAAAAGTATTTTAGTGTACTAAAAATTTACTTAGGCAGACTATAAAGTCTGAATCTGTTATGAAAAATCTTTATCTTACGAAAAAAGAAACTGATAGAGTTAAATAGAATTACGAGTATACGATCAGAAAATAATTTTCTGAAACCTAAATGTCAAGTATTTTTTTAACAATATATTCATTTAAAACAATAAAAAAACATATTTCAATTATTTCGCTAGGTGTAGTGCTTTTTAAAGAACATCAAATTATTTATGTTTTGTTTTACGTGTTTTATTTTATTTATTTAACTAATATATTTAAATGTTATTATAGGCGAAAGACAAAGAAGTATTCACAACAACCAGGCACAACTGTGAAAGTGCCCTTACATACAGTATCAAGAACCGTAAGAAATAGCGAAGGCGAGGTGAGGATTGAGGTTTTATCTCTATTATAGCTACGAGAGGTCACAAATAAAACTAAACCTGATAAGATTGCATTGATATATGATAGATAGAAGATGTGGAGAAGTTTTCAGCTGAATAGATTTTTAATGGATGAATAATCATTGCAAAAAGAGCTTATTGATATTTCCAGAGACGATATTAATTTTATTAGAACGTCTTCAAATATAAATCCTATAAAATATATTTTGTTGCAGGAAGGTCAAAGAAGACCGTTTATAGCCGCGCATTTCCACGGGAATACATCACATCTCAGTACTGAAATACATGAGCATTTCAAAGGTAAACAAACTTGTTGAAAACAAAACATAGACTAGCTCTCGAAAGTATAGCAGAATGACTCACTAAGTGTTTCAAAAAATAAACTTAATAAGTACTTTCTTATATTTAACTCAAGGCGGCGTATACAGTTATTATTTTTCTCCGAATTTCTAACACATATTAAACTAATATATGTAATGCCCTTACATGTACATTTATTGACGATAGAAAATTGTATAGTAATATCATATAAAGAGCAATTTCGTAATCTAAACCCTCAGAGCCCAGCCAAGCACCTATATGTTAATATTTTTTTGTAGGCAATGGCTTAGTCCGAGTTGCTCACGGGGCACCGCACGATGTTTGGTACCCAGCGCCATGGACTGTTGCTTCCCCACATCCTCGCCCGACTCTCACCAGAAGCGGTCATGTACACGTCCATCATACTGGAGTATATCTTGTCTATGTGCAAGTAAGCTATATATGACCATCCATATCATCAAGCAATCATTTGACGTTTCTAACGTAAAAACGAAAATGGATAACTATACAGCAGTTTTGCTATCATTGTTATAAATTGAAATGTTTATTATCTATTAGAGATAATAAAATTATAAATTAAAATTTCTCGCATATATTTATTTTCTTAATTAGGTTTTTAAGAAAATAAATATATTATTAAGAACATAAATAAGTACGATAAATATAATAATAAAATAGACGTTTATTAATATATATATTTGTAATTGAATTTATTATTTACAGTCAATTTACGGATAAAATGTTCCAATTAGTTACAAAATTATTGAATAAAATGAGAAACAATTACTTATTAATTTAAAGGCATAATTAGGCCCTCCATCATAAATAAGAAGAATATCAATTTCTATACTTAAACTTCTTTCGTTTTTCAGATTTACTATCTCGATAACCACGACATCATATCATGGGTCCTACACCGCACTAACCCCTACACGGAAGGTCGAGACACACTTCTTCAATGCGCGCAGACCTCACACTCTTTGGAACCCATTGATAGACCTAACTCCTGCTTCTCTGCAGCAGCTCTCTTCCTAAGAGCTGGTGACAAGCTTGCAGTCCGGAACACCGGCGGAGATAGACACTCGTTGATGCAGCCAGAAAAAAGTTTTATAGGACTTGTTAAGCTGGCCGACGCTGATGAACCTACAGAAGAATTGTAGTACATCGAATAAATCATATTAAATTAAAGTAATGCTATCTTTACGTCTATACTTTAGTTTTTGGAGGGAAGAAGCTTTAAAAAGTGCAAAGTAATTATGCTCCTACAATCAAGAATACGAAAATTGTAATATACAAATTTAGCATATTATGCTTAATTGCGCTTGAAGTTCACTGAGCGAGAGAAAATCCAGTAATTCTCGTATTCTGAAAAGGATGCTTTATGTAGAGATAATATTGAACAAAGAAAGTCTTAATTCTCGCAATTTCTATTCCCATAGTCATATTTTTGTTGTGTATTGTTTTGACATTACTAAAAATGATAAATCGTACATTTTACATACATACATAAAAAAAACAAAAAACTTGTTAATTTGACTGTCGTAATTATTTATTGTGATCGTAATGTAAGAGAACGTATTTTGTGAATACAAAACTACGTGAATGCTATTTTATTTATACTACTCTTATATACATAATATATTCTTTACTACTTTTCTTTTTAATTTAGTCAACTTGTGCCATTAAAAAACAAGGTATCTATCATGAATTTCAAGTACATATTTGATACATTATTATAATAGCGGCCAGTCTATCCATTTTGTTATAGTTTATTGACTAAAGAGATGTAGTTTATAAGTGTCACATATATGGATGCCATGTACTTTGGCATTTCGGTCATTTCAAGTAAGGCGTCATGATTTTTGTATTTGATCCCTAATGCTGAACATATGTAAGAGGAGGGCTTTATTCTTTTTATAAGAAAAAATTCATACTGCTTAATACGCGACTAATGCTTCCATCAAATACGACTACAATGTTAACGATAGATCTGTTATGCCATTGATAGATAAGTAAACATACAAACATTTCTATTATAATTTATTGCTATATTTTGTAAATGTTTAATAATATAAGATACCGTGTTAGTTATTAAATAAATGCTATCTGGCATTGTAATAATTGTAAAATAAATATTTTTTGTCTAATCAATGTTTTATTATATCTATTTATAGATATTGTTTAATATGTTTATTCCTTTTTTTGAAATTGTTATTTGTTAATAAAAATTATGTTTTATTTTCAAAAATATAGTTGTTGTATAGCAATAGTTTTGTCTCTAGTTACGTCACCTGAAATTATATCTATACCATTTTTAATTTAATATTTTTTTATAGACATAGGTACCTAGCCTTTATTACTAACAAAGTGTTAACGTTATATCTTCTGATCCTTGCTATTTACTACATATTACATAATTTTGATACCAAATGAGACGTGAATGTCATAATGAAAATTCTTTACAATATGAAAATTAAGTTCAAAACCGTTAAAGTATTGTTACGCCTACCTTTATAAGTAATAGGTAATTTATAAATCATGCCTAAGTGTAAGAAATTTATGGCATATCAAATAAAGTCTAATAATAACACTTTCATTATATAATAATTATGTTGGTCGTTTAGGTGAAATATCATTTATTTGTTAGATCTGAATTTTAATATATATTATGTCAAGAACTTCTATTTATCAGTACTAACAGTCAGACATCAAAAATGATTCCGCGGTGCAAATTTCAAAAGCGCAGCTATATTGAAGTTTTGAAAAGTATAATTTCTCAATAATTGAGATGGAACACTAAACTTCCAGGGATAGAGAGTTCCCAGACCATTTTGTAGGTTTAACGCTCACACATTAATCATTTTTGTTTATTGAATTAAACAGGATTATATTAAGGAAGCTTCTAATATTAAGGTAAGCATCATCAAACATCATAATATGTATCAAACAAATTGACATTTGTCATTTCACAATTATCTTAGAACATACCTCTTTTTTTCTTTCCCTTGCGTGTTTTAATAAATTTACTCTTTTTACAAAAATGAAAATCGCTTTAACTAATAAGGCTTTATAGCTTCGATATAAGTTTAGCAATAAAATAAAAGTCTTTATCCGTATCAACTAGATTATATATGTGTAGGCTACCCAGCAAAGTTAATTAACCAACTAGACTCAATACTCAATCAGAATGGATCTAAAGTTAATTAATGTTCAGTCAGATTGAAAACGAATAGAAAATGGAACGAATAAAACTTCTATATTGGTCACTCATGTTTAATTTCTAGATTTTTACGATAAAACAATTATAATTTTATTAACGTTGAATGAGGAGGGGAGAGATTATTTAATACGGGTTCTAATTTAGAAAGGCGCCAAATAAATATTAGGAGACTGTAAATAAAATCTATAATAGAAACAGTGTGAGGCAAAATATACTGTCACTAAATATTTCAAAAGTCGGAAATAGAATTTACAGCCAACCCTCAGTTTCTTATTTCTGAACAATGTAATGGTTCTCAAGAATAAACAGAATATCACGTGGAATGAAAAAAGCGGTTAAACACGAAACGAATAACGTTAGCGAGGATTCCTTAACGTCAATTATTTTTTAATTTGCCAAGAAAAAGGAATAAGGTCAACAAGAAACTTTTTGACGTGTAGGTATTTTATCAATTGTTATTATTAATTACTGACTGCACTATAAATTTTAACATTATAAACTGCAAGTTGTGATAATACACTAAAATCCAGATTTATCCTAAATATGTACTTGTAATTGTCACCCGTTGCAGTATTTTTATGAACTTCATTTAATATAATATACAATATTTGACAAGAAATATTCTAGTGGGCCGGCAGAACAACAAATAACCGTGAGTAGTTCTTGAATTGATTCATATTTATATTGAATATACGGAACCATTAAGGCTAAAAAACGAATACTTTGTAACATACTTATATGAAACCCGTATAAAGCTGAGTGTAATTGTTAGAAAATTGTAAGTACGGAGCGGCGGTTAGGTATTGTGATCGGTTGGAATAATTTCCTTTAATGACATCGAGCGGACGTCTTCAATTAAATTACGACTGAAAAAGGAAAGCCCCATAAAAGCTTTTGAACAGTATTCATAAACTTTTTTCATATAAAAGACAGTTATAGGAGACAGACCTATTTCTATAAAAATATTAAAAAGTATAAGGGATTTTTGAATCTGAATTTAAAAAAACAAATTAACAAACTAAAACAAAATAACTAAAATTTTCAATATATACTTAAATATAGGCTATACTTGTAATATATATTATTATATTCCTTTCTAAATTAAAAGGAATAGAAGTGCATCCGAATTAAAACTAAATAGAAAAAATATATCTAAGTAACAAAGTGTAATGTCTGCTAATCACATCTATTCGTCATGCAGGTCAATGAAGCATGCAGCAATCCAATACAGGTATCATAAATAAAAGAAAGTACATTATGTATCTATGTACAGTGTGTATACAGCCTAAGTGTGCTCGCCACACTATCGATCGAGTTATATAAGTCCCCGCGCCATCCCCCCGATACCTTCAAGCCTGCTGTGTTCCGTAGGTGCCTGAAAACCTACCGAACTCTATTTCGTTGCGCAGCCATCGCGCAGGTTTTACCAATTTTCAGTCTCCCAGTTATCTTCCAGATTTCCAGCAGCTCGCACGCATTTTCAAACGGAAGACGCCGACTTTGTTGTGGCAGTGCTAAATGATTTAAGGTAAGTTAAGTATTAAGTTGCTGCTTTGAAATTCCTGGATGAGAAATCTAATGCGCGTTATTGATATTTTGAAAAACAGGTATTCTTGAATTGCGCGGACTTGACAGCTCTTTCTTTTTAATTCTTTTGTATACAATATCGAGCAGTCTAGTGACCTACATCTATTTGACGTTTACTAGAACAATGTTTGCAAAAGTCTTTTCTTTTTTCTGTTTATTTATATAAACAGCTGTTAGAATGATTGTGTTAACAGGTGTTTGATACAAATTAGGAAAAAACGAAATTATCTCTTTGTCTAACATGAAAATTTTCAAACAGAAATCAACAATGATGTAGTTATTATCTTTGGATCGTATTTTATGTTCTCAATAC
>JAOSYY010000016.1:2238618-2254204 GCA_025727935.1 Hebomoia glaucippe
TCTACCTTTTTGCTGTATTTCAGAACTTCTTTCTTTATATTCGTTTCAGAATAGTTCTCGTGAAATTAATAACAATTGTACCATTAAATCACAATAAGAGGTAAATATAATTGCTTCGTATCCCAAACGGACCCTAAAAATTTTCAGAAGCTCTTTCCGCCGGGGACTCGTTTGCCGTAGTTATAAAACACACTTGTTACATTAGTTCGAATATAATTATATATTATGATATAATAATTCAATTATACTTATTCCTTAACAATATTGTCTTATATATACGTGAATGTCTCTTTTTGAAATAAAATACATAATACTTTAACGAACCACAAAGTCGTATGTGTTATGTAATTTTGTACTTATTTTCATCGGGATTCTAACAAGTTTATAAATAACCTCAAAATTGTGAAATAAATAATGTTTTTATATTATGTTAAGTGTATTTTATTTTATTACTTAGTGTATTTATGGTTGGATTAAGAGTGAGAAATATTTGTAAACAAACTTGTTTTAGTAAGTACGGGATAGAATTTTACAATTTTTTTAAATTGATATGCTTATTTCATTTGTAAATAATGTTGCAATTATAGTAATGAAATATAATTGCAACATTATTACCACAGAATTAAATATCATGTGTGATAACAGATGATCGTAAATAATATTTACTTCAAAATAACAGGAAATATAAAGCATTGTACAAAATAGGAATGTAAATATAGGGTCTATTGAAAGAATATTTGAAGTAACGAATTAAAAAACAACTATGTATAATAACTTAAATGGGGAATGGAAGTAACCTCAGAGGTAATATTATAAAGTGATCTTGTTTTCGATAAGTCGTTTTAGCGTAATAGGAGCGTTGGCGTCGTTAAAGTGCTCTTGGTAATTCGATTTCCCAACATGAAAAGTTCTCTGGCAGATTGGACCAGGAATTTTGATATGAGACGAATAAATTATCACGCCGTGTATTATGTTTAATGTTGACTGAGACATTATTAATTTTAAAATTAGTCGACGTTTCAATTTTAGAGGGTCTCATTTATCTTTAGATACATATGAAACATTTGTGGTTCTTCAGATCTCCCATGATGATTCTATTATGCTTATGGGCTGTGACAGCCTGTCTCGTGAGCAATACAGTCGCAGACCGAGGCGGGTCTCTAAGAGGCGCACTCGAGGCTTTACAGAGACGTCAACGTGGTCGCATGCATAATCAGGGCCCCGTCATACCTCAAGATTATGATGCTTTATACGAGTTTGTATCACCACAGTCATATGCAGGTGTGTCACCATTATAGTCTAGTTAATATATTATCTAGCATTACTTAAATCACTATTCTTGAAATTCATTCCCAAAACGGTTTAACTTTTTTGAACGTTTTCAGAACCTGATTACGCAATCGATGTTGAAGATGATGAAGAAGATTTATCACCAAAATATATTGTGAAATTGTTAGACAGTGACGGCCCTCCTGATGCCTACGAATATAAAATCATTAAAAAGAAGAACTCTGTCTTACGTACCGGCAAAAAAGAATCGGCATTCCGTGAGAGAACTCAACATTCCGATAACGATAGACTTCGAGATCTTTTTATGGAAAGAAATGAACCACAGGAAAAAGAAGAAATTCTACAAGAAAGACCTGAAAATGATGCTGATTATGCAATGCTATTAGGTCAACTTTGGACCAAGTACAAAAGCAACAAGGTTAATTCCAATCGCATTGAAAATGCCCCTCAAGGTGTTGTAAAGCTGTATAAAGAAAAAATAGTAAAGAAAAGTTATCCTAACAGTTGGGGACCTATTGCTTTTAAAAGGAAACGTAGTTCTGGCTTCGAAACAGAACGTCCTGTGTTAGATTTAGATGAGAACAAAAATATAGGCAACCAAGACCCTGAAAATTCTAATTACAACTCCTACGACGTATCTGACGATGATAAAGATGATATCAGAGAAGAATATGCTATTGCGTTTCAACCTCTAGATGATGACAGTTTATCCGATCTGGCAGATGAAGACCAGTTTGCTTATGAAAATATTGAAAAACGTTTCCCTGTCTCAAAACGTAGTGGCAATCCTGGTAGTATCAACATGCAAAAGAAAAGATTTGCTCTAAATAGTCACGATAATGCAATTCCTTTTAGGAGCAGTGCAGGTACTGACCCAAAAATAATAGAAGATTTATCTAAAATATTTGGTGGTTCCGAATACGAAATCATAAAAAAACCCGTTAAACGCAGTAGTGACCATGATACTTTTGAGGAAATTAAACCTCCACATTTAAACAATGATCATAACAACAATACTATACAGAAATCCAACTCATCGTTAATCGAAGATATCAGTCATGAACATCATGGCCGTCTTCCTGGTGTCACCGGAAAGGAAAGTGACCATGGTACATCTCCCCATAAACACGATCACGATCACGATCACGATCATGATCACAGCCACGACCAAGGTGAATCTGAGAAACCAAAGGTTGTCAAGAAAAAGTCAGTAGACTGGTCTGACTATTTTGGTATTGATAAGAGATTTAAAAAACCGGCAACTGATGGAAGTTTAAATGATGATAGACTTCAAAAGCTCTATTTTGACACATTCAACAAAGAAGTTGTTTATCCTTTAAATAACATGAGAAAAAGCAGTTACATAAAAAGAAACTATGGTACACAGAAAAACAACCAAAATATGGAGAACATTCAATTAAAATTACATGGTGAAAAAAGAAATACCGGCATAGACACCGAGTCTAAGTTAGACACTTTTGATAAAAAATTAAAGAATATGGAAGGTATTATAGTAGACGAGGCTTTAAAGTACTCTAACATTGGTGATGAGCTAGATTCAAAAGAAGAACAAGAAATGAAGGAAAAATTGTTATCACGTCTAGCGGCGGCGTACAGTTTGGAAAAAATGAGAAAAGCATTAAAGGAATTTAAGCAAAGCCTACAAGTACAAAAAACGCCTCCAACCTTGCACTCTACTTCCGAAATAGATGGAAAAGACAAGAGAGTTGCCGTTAAAAAAGAAAAGGTGATTATGAGCAATGAAATACCAAGGACTCATCAACGAAAAGGAGATACAAATGAAGATTTTGAAGATGAACAGGGAGCAGGGCACTACATAAATGGTAAACTCGAAGAACAATTATCTGAAGGATATATGGGAGGAAGTGGCCGTCACCGTTCACCGGTCATATCAACTGGTAATTTTTTATGTACTTACAAATATTTAAAACATTATAAAACTATATTTATCTATTTAATAAAATATCTCAATTACAATATTTTCTATTCCGACAGTAAGCTCTGCAGGTGATTGTCCAGTTCTCGCTAAGATTGTTCAAAGATGTCGTGGAGTGGACTCACTTGCGGGTGACCGTGGTCAATTGTTCCTTCCGTTATGCAGTTTACATCAAATCTGCTATCTTTGTGTAAGTATATTTCGTATACCCTAATACATAAGAAACTACTAATGAGTACAAAAAAATGATTCTATTATAAATATTTTTTTGTTTTAACAGGGGGAAGCTCCACCAACAACTTGCGATTTAGTTTTTCTTTCGGAAGCCGATTCCATCTGTGAGGGTGACATGAGTTGCCAGCGAGCAGCACGATCCGCCTTAATGGCTTTAAGGGAACTGCATGACAACTTGGCTGATGAATTAGACGGTGAATGCGAAGCGAGCCCTTGCCTCCCTGCAACCCTAAAGTTAAATTTAGGCTGGCAGAGAGCCATGCAGCGATAAATTTCGAACGGTCGATAATTTTGCCTCAAATAACGCAGTGCGGTTGTGTTAAATCGCAAGGAAAATCCATATAAAGGAGTTCTGAAGCACGAACATTGCTGAATGTTCGTTTGCCACGATTGTATTTTAACGTAAAAGATTTGTTACTATTTTGTAATACTTATTTTTTAAAATTTAATATCATGTAGTTCTACAGTCGCTGCATTTGATCAAGGATTTAATTAAGTACTTAAGGTATATTTTTCTAAAATTTTCTATATGTATCTAGCCAGCCGTAGATACGTACAAGCGAAACTATTATGTCACATGTTGTCGATTTACTACTTCTATGAAATATCTTATAAACAATTATTTTAGTAACATGCTTTTTATATTTTGATTTTTAATATTTTATCAAAATAATTGTAAACCTACGCTCTTTCCTATTAATACGAACCTCATGTTGTCAGTAGAAATGGATAATGTTGATAAAAATAAATCTATTTATATTCTACGTGTCGTCTGGTATAACTTTATTGTTGTTGAATGTTTACTTGCATATAAAATATTACAATGTTTATGTTGTGTCAACGTTATTAAAAATGACATTTAAAAAATAATTGTATTGATACATGTATTTATGTGTAATTTCTATTTAATATATTTCGTAATTAAACACAATTTATTATTAATTGTTAAATATTTAAAAAATGTGTAGAATAATTCAATATTATAACATAAGGTACTTATGAGAACTGTGTTTTTTGAGTTTAATTATATAGTGTATGTTATACTGATAAACATTTACATGTTATTAATGACACTAAACAAAAAATCGTTAAAATAATTTGCTTGAAAAATAACTAAGAAAAAGTGAAAGCGACTATAAGAAAACGTAAAAATGCGTCTATATGAAAATGGAAAATATAAATTTTTCGATTGGAGAGCACAATAAATTAGCACAAGTGCACTACTTTAGACTTTACTAGGACAATAAAATTTTATTTGCTGTCACACGAGACTTACTATAGTCTTAATCTACGCCTAGAAAGAAAAGCGTTAGGACTCCACGTCTGTCTGTCTTCCGAACGTATTTGGCATCGCATTTTGATCCTAAAAATTATACAAAGCTATCTATGTATCTAAATTCTACACACATTTATAATCATATACATTCGTAGTTAAGTAGGATCGTGTAATTGCATCGTATGAACGTTACGATCTAATTTATTCAATGTTTATCTCTATTCGTTAAGTATTCAGTCATGATAACATAAATAAATGGTTTCTGAAATAAAGAAGCTTATTTCTTTATATTAAATCATAACAGGCCTACAGATATAGTGTTAAGACTACTTTCAACTACACCGAAAAGAAGCAAGTGGGTTTGATTCCGACGTCGTCTCATCGTCGTAACAAGTTTACGTTATATAGACGGAAAATTAAAGTTTCCTCATGTACCACGATTCACAGATGGAAATATTATAAAGTAAAGTTGAGCTCTTTCAACGACAGTCTACGAATTTCGTAATCTAAATGAAAATAATAATGTTGAAATTTGAAGCGCATTAACGCACAGCTAATGACGTGTCACCTAGCATCAAGGATGTTGTCAAAAAAAAAGATTAATCTTCTTCAGCTTTTGCCGTGTAAGATACTAATGAAATTTAAGAAGCAAAATCGAAAGCAGATCATGGAATAAATACAAAGTAACATTAAGGCGGGAAAAATACAGTTTGATGTAGTTTAACAATCCGTTAAGTCATTACTACTTATACATATTACCAATTAAAATAAGCAGGAAGACGCAAAACGTTCTGGCTGAAAAATATCAGGGCCTGGACAGGCATCAAGTCGGTAGAACAATCGTTCAGATTAGTCCTGAATAAGGTCGGGCTTTTCTGTAACTGGAAAAGCACCGGAAGAGAAAGAGAGAATAACAATAAAACATTTTAGGTATAATTCGGATAGGTAAAGTATTGGCACAATGTTTATGATCGATAAGAGCACGTCAATAGTCTGAAGTGCAGTTGACAACACTTTAACATCATTATGTAAGTATTATTTTAGGTAAATTATTGCTAGTTCATATGCATCGACGTTACATATCGTTTCATTTTATATAAAAAATTTAATACTCTATCAAGTAACATCACGACGTTTCGATTTTAATTTTAATTAGTAATTGAGGAAATAACTAACACTGAGCCATAATTACAATAGTATTCGTAGGTAGAACTGTATAAAGTTACGTGTAATATAGTATTATTATTACTATAATTAAAAGAGCGCGTCCTCTAATACGAATTGAGACTGATATACTGTGTCGATCGTGCCTGATTGATAGTGATATAGTTTTATCTCTTGATAACGAGTTCTACAAGTCAAACACGTCGATTACTCAGTGCAGTGATGAACAGATAACAGAGAACATCTTAATTACTGCGTCCACACACATGAAAAGTGATGGCTATGGTCAGCCAGGGCAGAGACAATCCGTCTGCAACATACGGTACGTTGATCTTTTGTTGTTATTATCTTATAATTTATCAAAATAAAAATTCTTGATTGTATTGATACCTATATTGTGTAAGTGGATTTGCGTTTTCTATAACCAAGCTTTTTTATATAAGTCCTTTTATATTCTTCTATTATACAAGTATATTGTAATAATTTGAGTTATCGCTACGTTATACCTATTAATATTCTACGAGATGAGATAAAAAGGATATGTTTTTATCTTGTACCTGTGTAAAATGCATAGATGTCCGCTCATATCTATTTAATATTGAAAAAGTAGGGTTGTAGGATATTTAAATTATTATTATTCACTTCATTACTTACAATAAATTAGCCAAAAATGTTTAATAGGAAGATTATAGTTATTAGATACATAGGCAAACATTCTTAGTTTTGCGATTAACGTAATTAAAGTTAGTAGGTATGTTTAACGAAAGAATATCTACATCTATACTTATACATATAAATCGAGATATAACACCAAAATGTCTTCTTGTAATATTAAAATGACAGCATTTTCTAAATGCATACGGTACATACGAGTATAACAGAAACACAATTTATAACATTTGTTTTGCGTTTCACTGGCAGATAGGTGATGTCATGGAGTGTAACGCGTACTAATTTTGTTATAGAAATGTGATTAAGGTTCCGCAAAAATTCACTCACGAAATTTTCTCGCTCAGTTTTACTGGTGGATTGATTTTTGGTTTTTGACCCTAAAATTGTTTGAACAAAAAATTAATCGGTTATGGTAACGGGGTGGTACTGTTTTAGTTTTATAATAGATCTGGCTCCTTCTTACGTTAGCTAATCTTAGTAAATAAGAAAAATGTTTGTAATTTCAGACGATGGAACAAATGTACGATCAAACCCTCAGATAATAATAAGTAGTCAACCCCGGTCCATTGGTAAGTGCGTATTATAACAAATTCTTTAATTAGAAACGTAAGTAGGGGGTTAATCAATGTTTAAGCTATAATTTTCGAAAAATTTGTTTCTTACTGTTTGTGGTTAATAAACTTTTGTAATAATTAAGTCCGACACTTATAAATAAACTTCCCTTCCTTTATGTCTTGTTACATAGGTAATTCGCGAGCAGAATTGCCTGTATCGACTGTTGCATGGAACTCCAATCAGGTATCCCCATTAAGGCCTTTACATGGCCTGGATTTCCTCATAGGGGTCTCTACTTTACAAATACAGCAAACTGTAGAAATTTTTCACTGTAAGTTAAATAGGAAAATATTTTTATATGACATTAAATTAAAATTTTACCTAAAACCTGATCATGTTATCTTTCAAACATAAAATATTGTATCAAAACCTTTATTTCTTTTTGAAGGTTATATATAGCGATAGTTGATGTCTTTAATAAAAATTGTGATAATCTCTTTTTGCAAGCCTATTATAAGGTATATCTTTTACTAATATATTAAGATTTTTTTACTTTAAATTAAAATAGCTAACTGTACAATTAAGTAAAATTAATAATAAAGCTCTACACGAAGGCTATTCCTATGCAATATTTCTTATTGATTGAAGTACAATCTGGTTATTGCCAATATAATACGTAGATGGTACCTATTGATATAATATGTGATGGCTCCATTTGAATAGGCTGAAATGAAATGTTCTATATCCAGAAATCGATAACTAGAGTATCAGGATGCTATTAAGCGTCAAAACTATCGCAACGTATTTTTATCTATTTCAGTAACATCGAACATAAAATCAGAAAATTTATATACAATAAAAGTACCGAACGGCCTTACGCTATATTTGGCTAGTGAAAAATCTTCAAAGACCCAAAGGCTTGTCTGTGGGGTCGGGCGAGCTTTTACGCTGCAGCTTCATGATAACACAAGACAAAGGGTAATGGATATGGAGAGACGTTTGGCGGCCGCGTCCTGTTGCTTCCCATGCAGATTACAGGTATTATAAATATACTTACTTTCATTATTAGAAGTGGTAATCACAACATGGTGGGAATTCCTTCCTGTTTTTTGTAAATTATTTTTTTATTATTAGATATCATTGCATATTTTTAATTTACTTCACTTCATACACAATTTTACCAATGCTCAATCTTATTTTAAAAATGGTAGCAGCTGCAATACACATTAACTATGAGTTACAGAATTTTATGTGCTATATTATGACTTTCAGGAAATGCAAGTCATTGCACCACCTGGAGACTACTTGGGCCGTATTCAGCAGCAATGGACTTGGGTGGTTCCTTTCTACCTGGTGCGGAATCCCAATGATGATGTACTGTATGTTATTGAGGGCCCAACTAGTCTAGACAATCGGAAATTAATATTTGCTGAATTTAAGGTAATTAGATAATTCAACTTCGTATATGTGATTAATAAGTTTTGTTAACCCTATAAAAATCACTTTAACAATTCATTCTGGTGGATATATATATATGAAACGATAATTGCAAAAAAAAAACCAGCAATGAAACGCAAATCAAAAACGGTTCATGGTCTGGTCAATTCGGGTGAAGGCACGTTTTCGAGAGAG
Organism: Hebomoia glaucippe; assembly: GCA_025727935.1. Classification (NCBI taxonomy): domain Eukaryota; kingdom Metazoa; phylum Arthropoda; class Insecta; order Lepidoptera; family Pieridae; genus Hebomoia; species Hebomoia glaucippe. The sequence continues at coordinate 2,247,399 of JAOSYY010000016.1, forward strand.
CCGCGCTAACATCTAGCGAGAAATTCGCCAAAACAACCCTCTCTCCGTGCGGGGGGCTGAAGTCGTCATTGATGATACGTAAATTATTTCCACCGATCAAGAAAGCTTTAGTCATTTCCAATTTTTATTTTATGAGCTTAATTATTCCTGCTTACTACTCCTTTTGTGGAATTTAAAAACTCTAATTTACTTTTCATTGCTGGTTATTTTTTCAGTATTTTTTATGAAGTTATCGTTTCATTTAGCTATAGAAACATGATGGAGCGTAAATAACTTTAAAAAAACGTTTTAAAAATATGACTTTTTTATAGTCACGATCGAATTTTTTTCCGTCCCATCATCAAAGGTGTCATAACTACTATCACTAGTTTTCGTCTTTGGGAGTAGTCCTCAAACATCCTGTAAATAAAATATACAGGTGTATGAGGACTGCTATGTATATATATACACATAGTTTTGGTGATAATTCACCCATACTATTCAATAACGTACTATCTATTTCCTTTTATTATAGGCAAAATCAAATTATATGAAGATTTAGAGGACAGGATTAGGAATATGTTAAAAATATATTTACCTTATTGTTCATCGAGGAAACTTTTATAAAAGTAAAACATAAGTATAGCAGAAGTGTGAGTAAAACAACATTTCGTTCTTACAGATTTTGTCTAGCGATTCTTTACGACAGGTGGGCAAGATATCCCACAGTTGGGATCGGGAGCTAAACAGTTTTGTCACAGTCATTGAATTTCCTCACTGTGCCATCGAACCAAAACATAAGGCGCTTCTACTGGCTGCTACATTTTTAATGGTACGTGGTAATAGTTTATAGTGAGATATACATTTAAACAGTAAACATGAGATAATATTAAATACTTCACCTTTTATTTCAGGAATACACATACTTCGAAAGAGCGAAGACCAGCTGCTTGCGATTTAATTGTTGTTAAATTCTAGTTTATGTTGAATTGTATTAAGGCTTTTTTACTTTTATAATAATAATTTTTATGATAACGAACTATACTTTTATTCACTTAATGACAATCTATGAAATCACAGGTTAGGCGAGTAATAGATATAAATACTTTTTGTAACAAATTATATTGATTCGATTTTTTTTATATCTAAAACGACAATTGAAAACTGTCATAAATTAACTTATTGTTTAAAGTTTATTTACAAAAGTTTTATATGCCCTTTAATCAATATCATTATATTCTTTAACATTTATTTGTATCAGAATTATGGTAAACTGTACCTTTTCATGCCAGTCTATAGAAACGAAAAAAAACAAATCTTGGTTATACAAACAGTATTATAATGGAGAAAAAAGTGATGATAACAGTAGAAATGGTCACGGAGAGAATAACTGGAGCGGAGCGAAGGTAAATATAAACTAAATTAAAATGCATTACGCTTTTGTTTCTTACCCTATCATATAATCTCGAATACACTATTTAATCAGTCCTTAGAATGCTACTCCGGCCAATTCACATGTGACACAATGCATGGTTTTGGAGAATATCGCTGGAGACATTACGGTGAAGATAGTGTTCCTTTTACTTATGAAGGCTACTTCTATAATAATACAATGCATGGCTATGGCGTCATATCATATCCGGATGGACGAACATTTAGAGTAACTATTGAAAAATGTTATATTTTAATATTGTAAATTTATATATGTATTTTATAATTATAACATATATTTACAGTGTTTTATATTAGTGTTATGTCATAAGTACCTTAATAGTTTAGGGTATGTATGACAATATTATAAACTGGTGTTTCTGCTAAGTATCCAGAATTTTCGGACTTCTGGACTAATTTTTAATATTGGCAGGGCCTATTTAATAATAACGTAAGGTGGGGTCCTGGCGTACAGTCACACTCAGCGATGCGTGAGGATGTCGGACTCTGGCAAGGCACACAGTTAATACGGCTTTCATGGAAACCACTCGCTCCAAATATTACGCCCGATTTCATGTCTAATCCTATTGGACGATATATTATGGAGACACATCGAAGAATATTATCTGCTAAGACGAAAATAGTTGGTATAAAAATATTCCATACACTATATATCCCTTAATCTAACCTGTATCAAAATAATAGAGTTCCTATACCAAAAAACTTTATATCACAAGACACGCATATTACTTAATATTTTTCTAAATATAATCTACTAGTAAAAATTTGAATTAAGCTTGTAAGTGTCATTTAGATTGGAGAAAGTAACAGCGCAATAGACCTTTTGAAGGAATGTGCTGCTCATCCCCAATGTGCTGCGGAAAAATGGTGCAGATTATATCCAAAATATTGCACAGATATTAACAGCCCTCTGTGTTATATTGATGATTTCGAACGCACCTATTATAAAGATAATACAAAGACAATATTAGAAGACGTCGGTGAGATACCACAATACAAGGTAATTCGACTAATTGGCACTAAGACTGCGTAAATAACGCGGTTAAAGTGGCTAAAATATGTTGATGGCAATATTTATTATACAGGATGTACATATGATAAGCGACACCTACTTCGCGTGGAACAATAACGATATACTAATTAATATGATGAAGCATAGTTACCAAAATGATCAGCAAAGAGATGAGACCCAAATAGACTTAGTTTCCATATTATCCGGATCAAGAAGATCGTTTAAATCAGCTGGAAAACACGAAACTGATTGTAGAGCTTTGCTATTGACCTGCTATTTAGGATATATTATCAATGTAGCGCAACTTATTAATAAACAAAATGTACACCCAAATGTATGTGATATGCATGGAAATACTACTGTGATGTATGCTACAGTACGTCTATCAAGAAAAGTTTTATAGGAATAATAACGTATTACATTTACATTCATATTAATTTACTTCTCAGTGTGGGGATCAGACTGAAATAATCCGTTTTCTTGTGGAAGCTGGTGCTGGCGTAGATGACTACAATGACTGTTGTTGCACACCGTTAGGAGTAGCATTAATGCGTTACGCTTGTGCTGTAAATGATATCCCACCGAATTCGATGCTTCAAGCTCTACTTCCACCTCCAGTCTTACCAGCCATTCGTATGATCCTTCGATATATTAGTTTTAACATTATAAAATACAAATTCCGGCTCATGATCGAATATACATAAACCAATGATATCTATTGATATTGAGATGTTACTTGATCCGGTTAATTATGACCCGTTTTATTTTAGCATATGAGGAATTGAAAATTTTGGAGTGGAACATATCACGAGAGTGGTCACAAAATACCGGTCCTGTATTAAATAAAAGCCCCAGCAAAACAGTAAGGAATACTAGCTCAAAAAAAATTAAATCATTAATGTCTCTGAAAGATCAACCTGCGATCAGAAAGAAAACTGATGCATCACCTGTAAGGGCACCAGAATCCGCTTATGATTCTGATGATTCATTATCTGATAATAAGAAAATATATAGCGATGCTAATCGAGAATTTTTAATCAAAATCAATGATATCTTCTTAAGTCCCAAAAGTGAAGTTCCATACTTATTTGAAGTAAGTGACATGGTTACCGAAATGGGAGCAATAGAAGATGAACCAAAGAAAGCTCCTGAAAAAAAAATTACTTCAAAAATAATAAAAGATACAATTAAAACAAGTAAAGTGATGATCGGACAGAGTAATGAAAACGTAGGTGACTCATCTGAAAATAGTTTTGAAAGACAACGCGCAGACATGTTAGTGCATATCCTAAGCATATTATAAATGCTTGTTGATAATTTTCTTTTACAAAATAACTTTTCTTTTAGGTTGGCTAAGATGAAATTGACTATTCTTGAACTTTTAGCAAATGGTGCTGAACCAAAGTTAGTTCGTTACCCGCAATCTGCATTGGTGACAGCAATTTCATGTAACAGTCCTGATTTAATAAAACACTTAGTACAATATGGAGCTGACGTTAATGAAATTTATCCACACGTACCTAACTTATTTTTAAGTAGATATACCTAATTCTTTATAAATAATGCATTTAACTAATTACCATAATTTTATTTTAGATACATGGTTATTCGCCGCTGGCTGTTGCAGTTTCACGACAGTTCTCTTGGGAGAACTTAGAAACTATTAGAGCTTTATTGGAAAGCGGTGCCAACGCAAGACGCACTATTTATTATGCAATCGATTCTTCAGACATTACTGTTACAGGACCACATGAATCAGCTCCAACACTCTTGCACGCTGTTCTAGTAAGAAAAATAGAAAATGAAAACGAAGAAGAGGTATTTTTTGTTTCATATTAGTTATTTTCTTGAATTTCTGTGCTTTCCGTAGAACAATGGATTAAAAATTATTTTTTTCAGATTCGAAGACATTTAATTGATCTCTTGCTAGACTATAATTGTAATCCAAAAACGCAATTTAAAGGGCGATCCGCGATTGATGCAGTGATGTCGAAAAATATCGATTTATTCGACGTGTTTGTAAGAAATCGCAAAACAAACCTTAATTGTATTATCAATGATCTAAATCAAAGCATCTTGGTTAAAATGTTTTGGAATCCTTACTTCAAAAGTATTGGCAGTACTGAAAGAATTCAAACCGTGAGTGATATTTTTTATATCATTATGTAATTAAAAGAAACTAAGAAAAGGGCTACTTTAAATGTCTCTCCTATTGTATTGCCAGCTGACAAATTTATTGGTATATGGTGCTGATCCTTTGTTACCATGTTATAATGGACAAGATAAATACGAAAACATTTTTGTATTTGCTAAACAATCTTTAAGTGAAATGGAAAATACCCAACAAGGTAAAATTTAATTATGTGTTAACGTTGATACTTTATTGTTTGTTATATGTGTTTTTCATTTAGTAGGTAACCAGGACTTGAAAGCTAAGAAGCCCGAGAAACCTAAGAAAGATGAAAAGTTATCAACAAAGTCAATGGGCAAGATGGTAACTGATGACAAAGAAGACTATAAGCAAGCTATTGAACTGGTTACCGATTGTGCTAGGCTGTTACACATTAGATGGTTACAAGGAAAATTGGTTAAAAATCTCATTATAACTGTACATAAGTAAACAAAAATCATATGACCCTTTTTATTTTATTTTATAAAGTGTATATCTTCGGGAATTATGCAAAAAAAGCTAAAAAATACGATCTATTTTAGATACCAACATCGCCAGTGGAATATAATTTTGAATGAGTGTAATAATAAGAAAACCATTGGTTTATGGATAACGCCTCATCGTGGTTTAGAAATTTGGAACATTCTTTCCTCGTCAAAAAAGAAAATCTATAATAGCCAAAGAGTTTTGAAACATCTTCTAAGTATTATTACTTTTCTTGCGTGGCGATTTTATAGTCCAAAAAGAAATGATTTTACCCCCGGCATTAAAGTGACGGTACAAGTTAAAGATCTTATAGAAAATGACGTAAATTATCTATTGAAGGAAAATAAAACGGCAAACATAACACAAGAAAGCATACCCTGGAAATGTTCTTATGTGAAACCAGAACTTGATAAAGCGGTATATATATTGATACATTATAGACATTTCTTTCTACTACAATATTTACATAAAAATATAAGATATAAAGCTATTCCAAAAAGCCCATTTATTATTCTTCTGAAAGATGTTTCAGGTTTGTGACGCGATAAATATAAATCTACTTCAAGATTAGATTGTAAGATGAATCAAGTCTTCAAATACGAGGCTGAAAGAAAGCTAATAAGCGTTCAAGAAAGGATTACTGATCTATTTTATTATTAATTTAATATTACTAGTTTTTCGTATATTATTGACTGAATATAATATTCAAAAAATAAAATAGTCTATAGTATCAATTTAATCAATTATCTATGAATATCTCCTATATAAGTGTAATCGAGGCCAACGAATACTTCTAAACGTAAGAGATATTTAAGTGAAATCATATAATAAAATTTTGTCTTATCTTATTCCAGGACAAAAAATTTAGGATTTGCTTCGAATGCGCATTACCATTAAATGAAAATAAAATATTGTGCAATATTTGCAAGCTCGTATATTTTTGTTCTCTGGACTGTTTGAGCGAGAATATAGAAAGAGTTAATTGTCATCCTTGTAGTAATGATATAAAGAGAAAATATTTTCGAGAACAAAACTAATTTCATATAAAAGCCGAAAATTTAAATTAGGAAAGTAAAGTTTTATAAATATTTATAATTTTTTATCAAAGCTGTTATTTTTTCAATAAATCGTTTAGTTTATATGTGAGAATTAAGTTATTTGTTTATACTAATAATTACTTTTAGTATATTAAACAAAATCCAAAATGCCAAAATATGTAATAAATAGCACACTATAATTTTCAAATTGACTGAACTTATTATTAAAAATGTATGATTTATTTTTGATTACTTTATTAATTATGCGTTGAAATCTATTCTTTGGAAGTTATAATCAACTCATTAATTTTCAAGGATACTTAGTGATGGACCACAAATAGAACAAAATTGTACAAATTGTTTTTCTGATATATGTTATTTTTAAACTTTCATAGTAAGTATTGTAGAACTTATTTAAATATTACAAACCGATACAGATATTACTACTATTTGAACATTTTGTAGTTATTTTTTTAATATTATACTATAGATTCAATATCATCTGTTGTTACCTCGCTATTTATAATCTACACCCTGATAATTGTCAATAGTACCTTTTGGCTTGTTTTTGTTGGTGTATGAACTGTGAGATCTTTGCTTTACGACAAAGTTTGTACAAAACTACCTATTTAAACAAATTTTCGAATCGCACAATAGTTGATATGTATTA
>JAOSYY010000016.1:2261471-2274244 GCA_025727935.1 Hebomoia glaucippe
ACACGTAATACGTTTTCGATCCTTTAAAATAGAATTACACGCAGTTTTCAACGTTAATTTGATATTTTGATGTGTCAAGAAGAGGAATACAATACTTTTTAAAAAAGCTATTTAGTAAATATATAAAAAAATACTGGCACAAACTGTATAGGGTGTATAAACCAACTATATAAAGCAGGAATTTAGTTCGCTGTTTTCTTCTATTATTCAACCCACTAATCTTCTAAAACTAACGAGATTTGGCCGATTGATTATTGTGTGCGAAGATGTAACGTTTTCACCGACAGTGCATCGCGTGCGCGTGTACTGAGAGCTAACTACAAGCAAATGAAAGTTTATGCTAACCTAAATGCGATAGTGATAATAAAGATATATGAACCGATGTTATTACGCTATTAATATAGATTTGACTTTCATAGCTGAGTTTTCATAGTAACGTGATAAAGAAGATATGAAAACATATTTTTTTGCTAATCAATTTGTAATTAATACATTGTTAAAGAATTCGTTATGGTGTTTGTAGAACTGTATAACTGGTCCATTTTTTGTGAAAATCATTAGTTATTTTTCAGTGTTAATCAATCGACCTTCTTAGTTTATTTCGAGTTTCTGAATATTTATATCCATGAATATCCCAGTAATTCCTGATATGAATAGAATGTCACTAGTCAGTGACATTCTATTAGGAAAGTCTTCCTAGCCGTTTAAACTTCGAAAATAAGCAGGAGAAAGATATGGTCTATCTAATATGTTTAACATTTTAGAATTCACCCTTTCAGTATAGGGTAAATTATTTTTACCGATACATCGCCGCGTCATAAACCGATTTAGTGATTTAATTTTTGTATGGCATTAGCGACAAACGAACATCAAGTTTACTTGCTGGTACGTAATACATGAGGTACGTGACATTTATTCAAAGAAGCATACTAAAGTTAAAACCAACGTTACAGCATTTCATGGTCAATGTATGGTTTATTGAGGAATATCTTAAACGGGTGCTGGAAACACTTACTTGTCACGAAGAATCTCGAACCAGTCGTCAACGACGTTGGCGGGTGGGAAAGTGCCGTCGTCATAGGCGAGGTCGCGCACTTCGATGCCCTCCGCTTTCAACGGTGCCGTATCGTAACTCGGCTCGCATACGCGCACTACCGTACACACATTGTGCTTCCTCAACTCCTAGGAACGATACAATATTAAATATTATATTATTCAACGGAGCACTGAATTAAGAGGAATTTAAGACCAGAAAATCCTGATAAATGAAGGCAATTAATGAACGGATCAACAATTAAGAATTTCTCTTTTGGTTTTCTAACCTCAGTAAGGCAACATAATACATGTCCTGTTCCTGGTTACAATACCACTTCACAGTTCTGAATTTTAACTTTTAGTATAATGTGGACAGTTTACTTTTACCCCAGCTTTATACTAAGCAATTTATTCTAGGTAGAACTGTACACCTTTTATAAATGTAAAGTATACACAGCAACAAAAATTTTAAAGTATTAATCTTACTGTATAACAAGGTCACCATTTATTTTTGTACATGCATCTAGATTTATGACCGCTTTGTTAAGTATGTAGTCGAAAATCGACCGTAATGCATCAAGTTAATTAGTTTCTTTGTAATAGCGGCAATTGTCCTTGTAAATGTATACATTTTACTTTTCTGAACTGTATAGCCTTTATAAAATCGCATAAATTTTACAAACTATGGTAAGTCAAATTTTTCAAATTGTAATTCATATTGTAACATCAAAGTCTAGTCGTGAAGTTATATTTGACATATTATACATACTCGTACGTCATCAATGTTAACGATTAGAATAATATTTTTATTGCGTCACTTGCGTGCAATACGTATTTTAAACACGATTTCATAATATAATGTATGCTGTGCATACAAAAAAGGCAATCATGGCTTATTACACAAAGCAAAATTGTACCTAGAAAAAGAAATAGTTCCGCATTTTTAAAGTATTTATTTGCCTAATATAAACGTTTTAAATCGGTTCTTTTAAGATAAAATACAATAGAAAAGCGGATCAGTGTAAGCATTTTAACAGAACAGTATGTAAAATCTCAAGCTATTGAAAAGAACAATAGATTCTTCTAATCAACTTGAACGAGTAAATGTAGGTAAATTACTAGCAAATTGCCTTTTAACAAAAATTTCTTTTCCTATTTATACACGATAAACGAATCCTAGAGGTTTGATAATTAAAAATTCAGACGACTGAGCCGCACTTGATCTCCGTAATTACAGGTATGTGTAACTTCAGTTGAATTCCAAATATTTGTATATGTTTAACAGGGACATCAACTTTCTAATTATAATAGTTTAGTTAGTACGAGTCTTAGGCGAAATTTCATCTAAATTGTAAGTGTCGACTAATACAGTGACATACACACCTGCAAATAAGACTGGATGGTGACATCTGATGGACGGTCGGTTATGAGGAAGCGCATGCTCTTGAACTCAATGAGCGACGGTGCCGGTCTGATGTCCTTCTGCTTCATGATGACGCCTCTCAAGTTTTTCCCAAGAATCCCAAGTCTCCTAGGGAACTGTCTTCCACTCGGATGGTACAATAACGAGAACCGCGTCACAACGTCGTAGAGATCCGTCAAAGTCTAACAGACAAATTGTCACTCTATTTCCACACAACACACCTCAGTTTCGTGACTTTTTTTTAGAAAGGGTCCAATTATATAATGAAGACCACCCACATGGAGGTCGCTTTCAAACACTTGAGCACATACGAAGACTAATAAACAAAGCTTCGGAATTGGGTTACGAACTCAATATGAAATTAAGCGAACATAAGTTTGCTATTGATATTTGAACTTCGGCAACTCAATGATATGCTCCAATTAGAAGGGTCCGGAATCTAAGGTAACTGAAACAATAAAATATTTTTGTTCCAATATATGACTAAAGAATACTCGTATATTTCGAAATGCGTCAAAGCTTAAGTGCGAGTGAAAAACTTTATAAAAATAGACCGGAGATTGTAAATTTTCGGTCATGTGAGTGTAAGTCCAGTGGCACTCGCGGTATTCTGAGTGACTGCCAACCGAGCGCTCGCCAGCCCGGTCACCGGCTGTCCCTCGCCAGTGTACACAACTTGTGATAACAAGATAGTAAACACTACGCAATCATCATTAATTGTGTACACTGATAAATACCTCTCAAATGAATCCACGCCCAAGGTTAGTATAACAAAAGATAGACTTTTATTAATCTGACAATGAACTTGTTCCATGGTGAGATAAAGGAAAATTACGGAATAGTAATTAAAAGATGTAACAACATTTTTTTGTGTATGAATGTTTAAAGGTATGTTTGAGAAGAGAGGAAATGTAGAGGTTAAATACCTGTGGGTGGGTGAAAAAACGCGTAATGGTTGGGTGCGTGGTGTGAACGCGCGCTCCCGACAGCATGGGTCCAGTGGAACACTCCACTACCTTGCCTCCACAAAACGCCCTCGTATTTATTTGTGTTGAGCCTGGCAGTACTCCGCGCTGTCCAAGCGGAACTCCATCAATGTCGCCACGGAACGAATGTCCAGCTGCAAGATATAAACACACACTAAAAACGACGTGCCATTTTCATGAAAATTATAGATACGTTACCAAAAACTGTCACATTATTTGCGTTACATTGTTATACATGTTATATTTATAACAATTTAAATATTTTATCAGTGAAGATTTAGTGCGATTTGATAACGACATCGCGTACCTACTTAATGTAAACATCTTCATTTAGGTCAGTTATAAATCCGTTAAATCAACCGACCGTAGATTTATTTTATGGAACAAAACGTTTGGCATTAAAACACTGCGCAAAACATGTGTTTACTGTGTTTTACAATTTTCCAAGAGACGACGCCATACATTTTGGCAGCCTCAATTTTGAGGACAGACTTCAGTGCGATTTTAAATAAAGCAGTAGTTGTTTCAACTCATCAGTCTCGATTAATCCAACAAAGTTAAAATAAATATTATGAAATATTTATTATATTTTGCGAAAGATTTCATTCAAGGAGAAACGTTACCCAGACTTGGGATGGAGCCAATGCTGGAGTTTGACTATTAAAGCAAAGAGCAATTATTTAAATGCTTTTCGCGTTAGTTAGGTTACTAATTTCAACAGAGCTAGTCTGTTCTATAAAATAATACATAAGGCGTTTTATTAAGATTATTTAAACGTAACGGAAGCTGAGGAGTACCCACCCAGGAACTCTATGCGAGATATCTTTCCAAAAAAAAATATTTTTACAATAAGACAGAAATATATACTAAATGTACAGGTAAAATCTAGAAATATAACCATTTTTACAGAAGCTGTTGTCATTTGTAAGCTCTCGAACAATTAACATATATTTTGTTATTATATTAATCTTGATAAAGCGTATTAGAGACTGAGAACAACAATACTACGAAACCCGCAGACGCGACGGTCGATAAACTCCAGTCCAGACTTTCCAAACACACATCCAACAATGCAGACATTTTCAATTTACCATTTTAGTGGTGTCTAGTCATTTTAATATGAATGTAAACCATTACATACTTCATCTCCTAATTGCTATTTCTCGAGAGGTAACTTCTGTTAAATACCATAATCTCTAAGTTATTTGCCTTTATTATAATCCCATATGTTTTTGAATATAATACTAAACAGGTATTATTATGTAAACACACTTATAGAATGTCAAAGCGGATGTCTGTCTATCAATAGCGTTGGCAACGAGCATAATATTCTGTGAAATTTTATAGATCACTCGTGTGTTGCTTCATAGTTGCAGACACGTGGCAAATAGGAGGCTTACCACAAAGGACATTAGAACCACAACATCAATTATGTTACTACATTATCATGTTACAAATATGCTTATTAGTTTACACATAACAAAATCCTTAGAACCTTCATTAGTACTGATCGCTAGTATAGAAAATAAATGACTGAAACGCAATGAAATCTTGCGAAACAAAAGTGCAAGTCTCAAAGATCTGAAATTTAAAAACTTCCGATTGTGGATGCTAGCCCGAGTAGAAACGTTTATATCGCAAGGTCAAACATGACATAAATAATGGCCTCATTGCTCAATTCATCATTATTACGGTATAATTATAGAAAATCTGTTTTAGTAATGGATTGTTATCGGGACCAGAATATCTAAGCTAATTTTATCAAGCATATCCATACCACAAAATCGTTTAGTACTTATATTAGTCTGGACAATAAGGGTATTTAGGTCGGACTAGCTATATATTGGTGATGTTATTTAAATAAACCAATTGAAAAAAAGTTTTTTAGTGATTTTGATATATACCCTTACAAATACAATTTATTGTAGTTTATATTCCATAACAATTTTAACAACAGATATATGATACAAAGGCTTATCTCCTAGGATTAGACATAACACGACCACAGGGTGTGATAGTTTACGATTAAGTCACGTCCCAATAGTACCCAAGTACAAGATAAGACCCTTATCAGCATAAGTATGGATGTGTAGGTATAAAATTATACCATGTTGATTCTAAAAGCTTAATATTTAATATGCATGATTCAAATTACATTGAATATTAAGAAAAGTAAACTTACATATAATATCTAAATGTAACAGGCTCATTTAAAAATCAAATAAATTGCTTTATATTCATATAAAGCAATTCTATATGAGCTTCAGCTCATAACGGCGGGTCGACTCGCCTTTTGTGATAACTGTTAGACAACAGGTTTTAAAACGAAGGATAACCTGACAAATGTTTATGAAGCCCGCCGCGTTAACTACTTACTAGAAGATAGGGCAATTACCCAATTCTCTACTTTTTATTCTATAAAGTGTAAACTGCTCGTTAATTAGTTATTTATGTTGTGTCATTTTATAACAGATAATATAAAAACAATAAGAATGGTTATTTATTTTAAACAAATAATACGACTGGGCTAGAAAGTGGTATGATTCCCACGGTAAATATTAGCTCTTCTGACTTATTTTACTGCTATGTAATCCAGTCGGATTCACTACGCAGAAAAACATTCCATTTACTTATAAACTACATAATTAACCTCTTGATGCATCTTTATTTAGCATAAGTCATTTATATGATTTATTTGCTGCTTATATATTCCGAGAAATATTTTTGTTATATGCATTGAACTTTACTTTAGAGGCGGTGAGGTTGAATAATATGCAATTTTAACGTGACTGTTATTGTAAATTAATTCTAACAATGTGAAAATGCATGTGTAAAAATCGTGCGTCCTTGGACTTATTAATAAAAGAACAATCGCTTCATAAGATATCATATAATTGATAATATTTTTATAATGGGAAACTGATCCAAAAACATCATTCAATTATGGTTTGGTGGTGAAACTGACATTGGCATTGGCCCACAGATAAAACATATCAACATAAAAACTGCACGGTAAAATAATTATGTCAATATACGTTTCGGCTATGTTAATATTTAACGTACTCTCGTTAATGTTTTTCCTCATTAACGATAAAGTATTAATTAATGTATGTTACCATAAAACACCACTACTTTACGGTAACAAACAGGTTAATTCCGTCTTGAAATGTTTGTCATAGAATCATATCAAGTCGAACACTGCGTTAATTTAAATTTAGACATAGTGAATCACACAAAAAGTTAAGTTAAAATCATTATTTAAATAAAACGTAATAAAGGTACATAACGTATTTAAGGAATTACATGAAGGACAATCTAAAATTTAGAGCTGTTTATATTCTACCAGTTTCCAAGTTTCCTTTTTCAAAGAGCCATTATTGTTGAATTATAAGGGCCCCGTTTTGTGATAAGATATAATATGTGAAACAATGAGTCGTTTGGATTTATCTGAAAGCAAAATAATAATTCCGAACACCTGTTGCTCTCGGAGGTAAGTAAGGAACGAAACAAGAATGGTTGCAAAAATGCTTTGTGTGCGATTGTGCCACTAGCACAAAACATTTACCTGACTTTTACGTTCAACAAGAGAACTACCTCCCCATAGACACGTACACACAGAACTTGAGAATTCGTTCTCAAAATATGTCAGTAGCAAAGCGGGACACCGAGGTTAATGAACATGAACATCACTTACATTTATCCAACCCGACGGATGAATAGGCTTTTCTGAACTCAAAAAGTTATTGAACTGAACTATATTGAAAATAAACGAAGCGGTAATCTACACGCAAGACAAGCTGTCGTCATAGACAGTAAAAAGATTTAGGCGTTCACATCGCAACGGGTCGACACGGTCCGTGCCGCTGAGGTGCAGAGCAGAGACTGGCATCAGTAGCGTGGCGCGCCCTCGGGCCGACCGCAACTCGACGTCACGAGCGGCGGCGATCGCCGATGGCGTCACCTCCGCCAACACATGCCCTACACCGACGCACACATGCTCTCAATATTCATTTAAACTTTTCACGACGGCATAAAACTTTACCAAGTTCACGACATGCGTGACTTAGTCTAAACAGTAATTAGACACAAGCAATTCAGTGTCAATTTCCAGACATAACATATTGAAATCGTAAGTAAGATTGTTGTGATTATAACCACCCATAAATCTCAAGAGTAGAGCAGCTAAAGCTAAAGACGTAATTGGGATATGCTTTTAAAAATAAACACGACACGAAAGAATTTAGGCCCTCCTACGCAGTTGCACCGAGTACAAAGAACTGTTTATAGAGGAACATGAAGCAAAGTGACCAATCTCTTTCTATATGCATATTTTACATGACAATAATATATATCTAATGAAAAATATAATTTATTCAATTAATTCATATTAATACGGTCTCCAATAAACAAGTGACCTGAAAACCTATTCAGATAAAAAAAAATCTCAATGAAGTAAAAAACTAGGAGATAGAAGCTAAAAATAGAAATTTTAATGAAAAAAAGTGGGTGTTTTATAATCCTGTCACTAGGCGTAGGCGTTCTCTCCTACGCCGTTTCACGCGCAGTTGCACTTAAATGTCGTCAAACACTTACTATTATCTATAACGATATAGCTTTACTTGTTCATCTAATCCACCTACATTTTAAAAACTGGATTAAATATTTAAAGTATATTCCAATTTTATGTTAGAATCAGTATTTAAAATATGATACCTATATGAATTTTGTTTACTCTTAGTAGTATTTTAATATCAGTAATTAAGACAAAGTGTTGCCTTATTTCAACTTGTTTACAAAGATTTGTTATTCACATGGATGACTCATTGATTGCACAATGTTAAGCTCTCCCAATAAAAGAATCCTCATTTTAAAGATATCAGTTATCATTAATTACGTCGAAATGATTTCCGTACCTACTTCGTAATAAGAGCACGCTCTTCAACACGACTCACCGAGTCAGCAGGAATACTGAACGACCTATGTCAATAATGAAGGTTGTCGTATGCGAAATGTATTTTTAGCCTTGATGCCCTTCAAATGCTTCATTCTTATGATGCAGAAAATGAATATAAGATTTAAAATATTAGATAAAATGGACATGAAATTAATTTTTGCCAACAATAGTTTCATCGGCCTATCTTACTAATAGGTTCTTTTTTCATTTCAAGTAAATTGTCAAATGTAATCAACATCAATTTTAATCTGTTACAGTTTGAAAACATAACTTAGTAAATATAAAATAACAATGATATAATTAAAAAAAAACAACTTAATAATAATGATAAAATGAGAGATGACAAAAAATAAATATAAACCATTTCCCCATTGATGTCGTAAATATTTACGGGCCCACGTGATTTTGACACGTGGCAAGCAAAAACATCGTGTTTCTCCAGCACAAACATTTTCAGGCTATTGTTAATCGCCCTCGCATAAACGTGCTTTGTTTCTCGCAAACCAATGTTTAGATTATATAGATCGAATGAGCTAATTCTAATAAAATATTTTTTAATATCCATATTTAATTATTAAATAAATAAACTTTAATTATTAAATACTAAGTGGTTATTCTGAGATCTCTGATTGAACTTACTTTGTTTTTTGCCTTTGGTCAGTCTCATACAAAACCGACTCTTAAATGTCGATCGCCACTCGTGTTAACTTTTTTATTCCTGTTACTGATGCCCTAATAGACATTTAATGTATGTGATATTTTAATTTTAATGTCTGGCTTGGTTTGCTTTATTGTATTGATTGAAATGAATTCATTATCAGTAAAGTATCGAGAATACCAAGTTGATGAGATCTAAAAATTACTTATGTTTAATGTAAAAGTAAAAATCTGACGTCGGTTGATTTATATATATTGCCAAAATCTACCAACCTAAAATGTGTGTATAGATATATAACTATATAATCATATAAAATAAAAAGTGAAGTGATGACAAACACTAAAATAATCAACACATTTTCAATATCAGATTTGATAAATCTAATCTTGAACGAATAAAAATAAGTAACGAATGTACTTTACAGTCCGTTTTTATTTATCGAAATTGTATTTGAATATAAAATTTGAAAATATAGGACAAAATGCTATTCAATATATTAGAAAATAGAGCAAAGGACATGGAAAAAAGTGAATGGAATCTTCGTGATGGGGAAGAAATCGAGGAATTCAACTTTCACGATTTTAATGCAAACCAATCACACTGCTGTAATTCAGTGGCTCACCTCGTATAGTCTTATTAACTAAATATTAAACTTAGGTGTCGTACTTTTTTTATGAAAGGGTCCTAAACCTTGTTTTTTCATTTGAAAGATAAAAAAAGTCTGTTATATAATAAATCTGAGTTTTTATAGTATTTTTTCCATAGATATTAATAAATTAAACTAGCCCACATAAAAATTAGGAGGATTGATCTTATCTTTATCGAATAACAAGTTTATGAGAATTATGGGATAGTAATTCATCACAAACTTCGTACCAGTTCGAGTAAACACTAAACTTTCGTGACAACACGTGTCTGGTACTCGGAAAATCATAAATGTCAAGAAATTGCAATCAATAACATAAATAAACTCCTAGGAAACAATGAATTATTACATTTTATTGCTTCCCAATTTCCTTATTGCTCCAGATATTTCTAGCAGAGAAGATTTAGTGAAAGCTTTATTAAATGTAGACTAATGAAACGTCCGACATTTTTATTTTGTATTCTGTAAGTATAAAAGGGAATGATAGCATGTCCAAGGTCTATATCTAATTTGTCTGCCTGAGGTCATTGCAACCCTACCGGGTTATATTGCAACGGGATACAGGTCGCGACCCACTTCGCTGGGATCAATACTCGGTCATCGACTCCGCCTGCGCCTCATTCGGTCCCCCCGAGTCTACCACATCAAAGGGATTATAGAACTCAGAATACCATCTACGTGATACTAAAAATATCTGCCTCGCAATGTCAGACGTCATACTTAACTATAAACGTAGTTTCAGGCAGCCGAGGTCCTTGCAATGACGACTTGACTACTACGTCAATCTAATCATAATATCTATATTGAAATAATTTTATTTTAGCGATTGTGTATCGAGAATTATCTATAAATATATTTTATAATGAAATAAATGATAGACGCGTGAAATTAATTACGTTTTTAAAACAAACAAAATAAATATTCACTTAAATATTTATCGATAACAGGGTGAAAAGTATTATAGAGGACAGTTTTAAATGAAATAACTGAAACAAATCTAGCACAAATATCTGAATAATGTATGATAACATATCTAATTATACACCTTGTTCATAATTTAATTTTTTTCATCATATTTTGATATCACTGAATAAATCTAGCAACTTTTTGTTCTAAATTCGAAAAATCTACAATGTTCTCGATAATTGTGCGTCATTGATATGAGTAAGTGACACCTATAATAATATGTAACTGATATAAGTGATGATCGATTGATATCAACATATAATCGGTTTATCTGTCCGTACGATTGATATTTATGATTCGACCGCGGATAATTTTAATCTAGGTTGAAGGAACATTTTATGTAGAATTGTAATAAACCAATATTTCTCAAGTAACAAAATGTTAAATAAAATAAACACTGCATACTGCGAAAAACAGAAAAAATGACAAGCAAAATTTGAATGGTATAATCAATTAATTATCCAATTTGATGCACTGTTGCAACTCGTATTCATTTAATAGTATCCTTCGTACCTAAACTACTTCTATTTATATCGTATTTACACCATTAGCGTTATAACCATGCTTTAGTTTGCTTCAATACTAAATTCATGTTTTTTTACTTTTGACATATACAACTATCATTACCCTGCTGGCTGATGTGGATCGTGACTCGTGACAAATGGCAAAATTTGAATTGTATTGGATTTATCCAACAGGTGCATGTATCCTATCTAAATTTGATTAAACAGGAAAGTCTCTAAATATTAAACAAGTTTGAATTAAAAAGTGATAATTTTAATTATATGGGAGTGTTAGAGATAAAAATAAAGTTGTAAGATATTTGTAGAATATAACGAGAGTATTTTATTTTTAACTGCTACATTATGAATTATTTAGTTAATTTGAGTAAGTTCAAGTAGGAATTAGGTAGTCAACACTCTTTTCTATTTTATATTATTAAACTACTAAAAGCATATATTTTTAATATGATTCGATATTTCCGAAAAAATATAACCGATCTCACGGATCAGAAAAAAACTAGATCATAATACTGTCGTAGATATAAAAATTCGAGGTTAGGATCAAATGCGCCAACGTGAAGCTAAAGCTTTAAAATAAAACTGATTAACAGGTTATTAGAAACAATATTCATGTAAATAGCGGCGAAGTCGCTCAGGTGTACTGGCCGTGGTGCCGTCAGTATGACCTGGCTTAGTGACCTGGATATCTGACCCCTTTACGAAGAGTATCCATCTGACTCTCTAATTACATTCCTCATTATAGCGCATAATTATTTTGTATCCTTGTATTAGCAAGCACGAATTACTTAACTCGCATCTTTGGATGATAAGATACATTGCTATAATTTTAGATTTCTAAGAACAATTGAATGGGTAATTGCGCGCAAATAATGACACTAAAACACTAAACATCTCTTAATTATTCTTGTCTAAAGACAACCTAATTTGCAGTACCGACAGATGAGTAATACAAAAATAGTAATCATTAAAGACTCAAATAATGCATTATATTATCAATCGTTAATATAATGTAGCTAACGACCATTGAATGAAATACTATAATAGATAATTATAGACTCGACATAAGAGTAATTCGAGTTTATAGAATATTTTCAAAAACTATTACTAACTACTAATTCCTCTGGCCAAATGTAATTTCCGAACAAAAAAGGAGACTTCATTTACGATAGTATATACATGGTCAAAGCTATCACATATCTAGATTAATAAATATATATTATCAATTATAAATGATAATGCATTTAAATTTATAAAAAAAATGTAACTGTTAATATAACGTACCTAATATAGTATTTTAAAAGGGCAGTTCAATTCAATCTCACATATAAAACTGTAAAAAATATCCGTATTTTTTTCTTTCACTCATTAATGTTTAAAGTACAACGTATGAAATAAACTAATAAGAGGGACTTTTAATATATTCTTTATCCTTCCTTAGATAATTAAATCAATATATTGATGACTGTACATTAGAAACTTTCTAGACTCCCCTATGAAAGTTAAGAACATTTCTTACTTTGTTAATGGCAGTTTGCAAGTTACGGTAATAAAAGACAGATCCTTGTATGTTTTCTTATAAAA
>JAOSYY010000016.1:2282413-2293586 GCA_025727935.1 Hebomoia glaucippe
ATATGCTATCGTACATCGTACGTAGGCACAAAATTATCGTATGTGTACGATAATTATCGTACGGTTCCGAACGCTGTGTCAGTTTGTCACCAGTGTGACCACTATTTATTCGATGTTTTACAAAATTTTTCGTAAATCTATAAAAATTATAGAGTGGTACTTATTATATATATTACTGAAATTGAGTATATGTATATAATAAATTGTTGTGCATAATCAAAAGAAAATAATTATCATTATTATTTATGCTGATTATTTTCGGAATTTAATGTATCATAAAATATAATTTAATTAGCCTTGAGATCTTCTAGAACAGTAGACATTTATTTAAATTGATTTCGTTGTTTGTCATTAGCATTAGCCTGATAACATTCTAATTTCTAAACGTCAAAATTTTTAAATTTGAATGCTACTATAAGTAAATACAAGTGAATGTTTAATGTATGCACTATACACAAATCTTCTAAATTTTTAATACTTTTATGTTTTTTTTAAGATAGCTAATAATTATTTAGCCATAATCTCTCAAAACTGTTTAAAGTTCCATAACTCTTATTATGCAATGAACTAAGACAACAGTACTAAGGGCATGACGAATGGTGTATTGAAAACAAAATCGGATATATGTACCTATATATAGGCCTTATACCTTCTATAGTATAGGCTTGTGTAAAATGATACCAGTTTTGCTACTTTCAAGTATTCTATTGAATTTCAAGAATTTTATTGAATACTTGAAAATAGCAAAACTGTTATCATTTTTAGTGTTGCATAATTTTTTAAGAGCGATTGCGCTTAATAAGTTATGCAACACTACTTTTTTTACTTGCTGGTAATGTAACTGCAGTTGTTAATCAAGGAATTTCTTCCTATAAAAACTTTTGAAAGAACATTAACTTTAATTTCTTCATGATCATATATAGACTTAGGGTTGTGATTTATTATAAACGCAAGCTTCTATTTTCCCATCAGTATTAAATTTGGAAGCAAAAGATTAAAGTTACATTTTGCAGACATTTTTTGGAACTGATAAATATTTAAAAATTCATCAAGTGTAGCTTAGAAATAAAAAGGACTAGAACCAACAACATTATTTTATTGGTATATTAAGTTCAATGTTTTACGTTAAAGTTGCTACAAAAACATGTTATCATTAAATCCTGGTGGAGGAAGGTGATCAGCATCTGGAGGAGGAGGTCTCCGTCCAGGAAGAGGGCCAACTCCCGGTGGTCCAAATGGATCGAAACGTGCACCAGGTGGTACAGCACCTCTGCAATTTAAAATTAATTTAGGCGTTTTGTCAGAAACAATTTTCATATTTGAAGTTTCTGTATATATTTGTTTAGTTGTTTATAATATAAATCATTCATACAGTACCTGGGTAAGCCTCCAGGAATTCCTAGTCCTGGATTTTCAATATCTCTGCGAGGCCCAAATGGGTTGAATATCATTCCACCACCTCCAGGAGCAAAGGGGTCCAAGTCTGAACGACCAATGTTTGGTAAATTTGCTGGAGGCAACTCCCTTAAAAAAATTAACATTATTAATAATTGCTAAATATTCTCAAATACAAATGCTATCATCACAACTAAATATTTAAAAAGGCCTTAGGTAGTGTTTATATTCATTTATATAATCTAAAGTAAAATACACACCATAAGTCAGGAGTATCTGGGGTAACCCCAGGCAAAGGCCTTGGAGGCACTCTAAGGGGATCATCACTTGGTCGTCTGTTGTTTGAGCTATCTAAAATTAAATGTCTATTAAGAGCTAATATTAATTATTTTTAAACAATTTTAATTTTATTAAATTTGTTGGATGCCTTAAATTATAATCACATTTACCAAAAGCATACTAAGTGTCACCACTGTTGACATTATTAGTTCTTTTCATTTTAAATAAAAAAAGCTGTTATACAAAAAAAAAATAATTCAATATACCTCCAGTAGTTTGTGTATGAGCTGTAGTTGTGGGTCTTTCAGTCAGTGTATCTAATAAGTCTCTTTTAATATTATACATGAGCTCCTTGTGGTTTGGTAACATTTTATCAATGGGGCCATTCATTTCCTTAACTGTATCTTCTACCTTAATAGCTACATTAGAAACAGCTAAATCTTCTGACCTCTGCAATTGGCAAATATTAATTAATCATAAAACTTTATAAAACCTACTATGATTATATAGAATATCTATCTATATCAAAATGTCTTAAATCATTGTTATGATAAGAAAACACCCTATTTTAATTCCTAGAATGAAAAAGGATAACATGTTTACCATCAAGTTAATAATAATATTTCCATCTGTATTTAATCCATGCAAGATATATAACTTTTCATTCAAAATGTAACGCAAAGTATAATTTTCATTATCATTCCACCCTGTTGGAAGTACTTCACTTTTTACTTCATCTCCAGAAAGAGTGCGCTGAAAAAAAGCCTTTATATGAAATTGAAGTTAGTGTACCTTTAGAATATTAGTAGAGTAAAAATTTAAAGACAAGAGGACTCTTTTTTAAGTAACCTAGACCAAGGTTATACTGGTAATTTGATTATACAGGGCATATTATTCATTAAACTTTGTAAATAGTTATAATCATATACATAAAAATAATTATAATAGAGCTATAATGTTAGGGCTTAGTCAAATTAAGAATATGGAGTAGTTTTCTTTTAACTTGATTAATAATATAGGGTATATAACCCAGTTACAATGTAGTATTTTGTTAGTGAAACAATTTTTAAAATGAGATAGAATAGTTTTGAGTTAATTCCTAGTAAAGACACATAGTTGTCCTTTTTTATTTTTTGTACAGATAAAATAATATCGAAAGGTATTTACTTCATCCCCAACTCCAATACTCCGGAAGCCTCTTTTAGTTAAATTCCAATGGACAAATGCAATAACAATATCAGCTTTAGATTTAATATCTTTTTCAACAGTTTTAAAAGTTAAATCCCAGCCAAATAACGCATCAGTCGCCATAATTATTGACAGTTAAAATATTGCAATGACATTCAAACGATAATGTGCAATTCAGTAAAAAACAATCGATTAATCGAATAGGACTATCAATTCAATGTCTTTCGTAAGAATTATTGAATTAATTGGTTATTTGGTTTAATATTATTATAGTATTAAACGTTTTATGTTTTCAGTAGACATTAATAAATCATGAACTCGTGACTTGCTTATTTTGACAGACATCAGGATATATATGTAGTTAACTATCATTGTCAAAGTTATGACTCTGATACATTATATTATAGTATTGAGTAAGGAGACGTTTAACATTAGTCTTAACGTCTAGTTCGCATCGCTTTGAAGTGTATTCCGTTTATAATAAGAATTTAATAAACTGTTTTATTTACTTAGTTGTAACTATTTAAAGTGTAATTTTCTTATCCTTATAAAATGTATAACCTGCGCATCTGTACATATTTGTACACGCGATATTTATATTTCTCTATGGCTTTAGCAAATGTCAAAACGAAATTGTCAAGCTCGACATCAGTGTAAAAACAACATGGCGGGCAGTGTCATCTCGATATCGTCGTGAATCTAACGTAAAATAATGATTTTAATTGTTTTAGAATATGGGTGAATATGTGCAATAATTTATTAAACATTGATGTGAAAAGTGTTGTGTTTTAAATTTTTTTGTGCTAATAAAAGTGTTAAATATGGCCTCGGATAAGATAAAAGTTGCTGTTCGGGTTCGTCCTTTTAACAGGCGAGGTAAGCTGGTTTCGTACAGTAGGTATTACCTAAATGAAAAGTATACGATGTTACAGGTGAATACGTATGCCACCTTTATCTGTGTATCAAATGTGGTTTAGATAAAACTGATTAGGTTGCTCATTTCTTTTGTCAAATCTTGACTAGCATTGTTTTTGTTGCAATTTATTAAATAGTTAATTAGAACGCGTTTAAAATAATTTTACATTATTACATAAAGGCTTGCATTATGTAGTAAATATTCTTATATCATAATCGGGTATTTTATGTGTCACTATCCTAACAACTGGAATCATATATTTTTTCATTTTAAATTAAGGACAAATATTTAGAAAATTAAAAATACTGTACCATGTATATATCATTTGGATAATATAACAAAAAAATATTAATGAATGAATATGTTTATATTTTAAAAACATTGATTGTTCTTTTTCTAAAAACCATGTTTATTTATAGTTATAACTCATGAAATACTACATTTTTTTTATTAATATATATAGTCAAATTATTTGTTACTAAAATGTTTATCAAAAAGTGTATAAAATTTCCAATAAAGTGTAGTATGTTAGTTATATTTTTTTTATTTGTTTAAATAGTGTCCTACACTAATCTCTATTTTAATTCTCTTAGTTAAAGATTTTGGCAGTTAAAAGCTGCTTTAAATATCCTTAGTATTCTGTAATAATTGTGTGTTAACTTGTCTATTGGCAAACAAAAAGTAAAGAATTCAATTATTATCACATCTTATTATATATATCTCAGATATATTGCTATTGGCCCATCTGAAAAAAATACTTGTATTTACAGGAGAAATATTTGAAGATTTTATAAATATTAAAGTTATGGTGTTGAAAAAAAAGTAGTTGTTA
Organism: Hebomoia glaucippe; assembly: GCA_025727935.1. Taxonomy (NCBI): domain Eukaryota; kingdom Metazoa; phylum Arthropoda; class Insecta; order Lepidoptera; family Pieridae; genus Hebomoia; species Hebomoia glaucippe. The sequence continues at coordinate 2,287,024 of JAOSYY010000016.1, forward strand.
TATTATAAAAGTATTATTATGGAAAAATACACATAATTTTCATAATTATATTTTTACTTAATAACATATTTTATTGGCAATTTGTGTTATCAAAAACTTATGAAATGATACCTGATTTTAGGCTAAATATGTATTATGCATCCTTTTATAATCCCAAATGTATAAATGTATTTAAGCTGTTCATTCTGATAGTCTATCATAATTTAATTGAAGGTCTAGTAAAAATATTTTCATCAACAACATTTTTTAAAAGTATGTATCTACAACCCAAGAAATTTGGGCGTTAATTTATGTTCCAGTTGGACTTTGCAATCGATCTAGCCCCCTGAGTAAGATTCTGAACGTGAACCCAACCAATGTGATTCCGTTATGCATACCTAAGCCTAGTTGTGCACAATACTAGTGAAACCGGATTTTGATGAGAATCAGCGCGAATGTAGCCCGACCTCGTATTGAGTCATCGTTGCATTATCGTAATAATACACGTATTGCCAGATCTATACATACCTATTTTGATATTTGTAGTAAAATATTTATTTAATATTTACACCTATTGTCTAACATTGCTTTAACTACGGAATTTAGATTCCGTTTTTTGAATGGAAATTCTGATGATATTCATCAGTTTATTTTTTTTCATCAATTTATTTATGATAGATAGATAAAAAAAAATTAAGTAACGAACATTTTTTGTTTATTATTAATACAGCATTCGAAACCTTGGTTCGCCTTTAATAACTCTATTTAAATCAGTAACTTTGCGAATCAAATAACGCTATTGCAAAAAATATCAATTTTATATTTGATGTCATCAAATCGTTCTTGTGAATCGTGGTCTCAAACAAGTTGTCAAACTTCTAACTGATTTGGTCGACACTTAAAATTTAAATATATTCCGTTTACGTAATTGGACATGTCAACAAATTATATTGTAAAATCTTCTGCTGTTAGGAATATAATAATAAAACCCGCGTATTTTTTTTAAAGTCTAGGTTAATTTTATGGATACACACATTTATATCTGTATTATATAAATGATTTTCGGTTGATGCTATGTATATTTTTAATTTTAAGCTTCATAAAAGGGTATGAATACTGAAAACTATATTTTTGCATTACAATAAGCTGGAAATATCGTCGACAAATCTTCGATCTCTGAATAGATCTTCAGAAATTATGGTTAGGGGCCATTTCGAACACGTTTACTTTAAAACCAATCCGCCCATTGGCTGGAAGAAATACTATGTCACAGACTGTCAAGCATCATATATTAACTCTGTTTTGTCGAGGATTAAGAAAAATATTTCTTTAAGAGGCCACCGTTAATCTAATGTTAGTTGATAAGGTGTAATATCTAAGGAACGTATTCAAATTTGCTGGATTGGGTTAAAAAAAATTGTGACGATTTACATATAATTATGTGGTATAAATAGTATACATATTTATGTTTGAAAGCACCGTGGTGGTTTCATTTAAATTGTTTTACCGTAAATTGACAAACGAAACATGTGTTTCCGTTAACGGAAGCTGGGTTTTATCATGTGTCGTGTAATCCTCACGTGTTGTTACTTTATTTAAGGTTTTAAACAAAACACATCTTGGTGCGTCATGTATAGCTGATAGTTTTTGTCTTAGCGTTTCTTTATTCGCTTCGTCAATATTTACCCACTAAGACCTCATGTAAAGGTTGAATGAATTATTCAAATTCAAAAACACCATATGAAATAAAAGAAAACACAGTTAAAAAAGTAACCATATCTTTATTTATACTATATATGATTCTAACAAAGCGATAACTAACAATAATAACAAGCAATCCTTATTTTACCTAAAAATTTCTTGTCAACCTACCTCGATCAAATATACTTCAGATAGCTTTGAATGCAAGATACAATTTCCTAATTACATATGGTTTATACATCATAAAATGTATAACTTCATTCTGATGAGTACACAAAGTGTCTTCGACCTGTTTATTATCAAATGTTAGTATATCAGCTACTTAAACGAGTTTAACTGTGTTTGTTTGCGTGCGTCGTCACGTGCGTCTCAAATATCGTATAGTGAAAATGTATATAAAAAAAATGTAGCCCGTTGACTGTTTAAGGGTATGAAATAAATCCGCATGATGCTTAAAAGCTACTTCTGAATACAAAAGTATTTTTATGTGTACTTTTAGTGTTCTGAAATTCTATTTGATTTTGATATACTTTCATTAAAGGACATCCAAAAACTTGGTTTAACAAAGATCTGGACATTTTATGGATAGATATTTATAATTTGTTATTCGATTTCATCTCTGTCTGAATTCAACTTTTAAAGAACCGTTTGCTTTCGCGAACCTCAATTACGACTTAAACCACTACTTAGGGAATAGTTTATGATTACACTCTATTCTAGATGAAATTTCTGTTTCACCCATCTTTTCGTTTACTTTAAACCTCTAACCGCATATATGTTATATAAAGTATTATTATGGAGGACTTCTTAACGTTTCATAGAAAATTGCAAAATTATACTCAAAATTTAAAGAGATTGTGTTTGTTTATTTCAGAACTCGAGCTCGGTACACAATGCGTGGTGGAAATGGATGCGCAGCAGACAATCCTGCAGTACCCCCAATCTACTCACGAGAAAGAAAGGTGTGACTTCTTAAGTAATAATGTAGTTCTCTTTTTAAATATGTTACAATTTTATTGTAAACATTAATTAAAAGCCTTTTTAAATAGGACTTATTGTCGGTTATAGATAATATAATACTTTATACTTTAGACGATTTATCACATACAAATTATTAATTTGTTATGCTCGACTTTCATGCTCTTTAATATATATTAACAAAGGTGACCTCCTCTATAATCCTTGCCCCAGATTACAAACACAAGATAAAGAGTATAACAGAGGAGGAATTGCCTTTATTAGCACGACCGGGTAATTAACGCCTTCCGCATATATGAGCCTTTATTTTTTACCTTTGTCCTTGTGTACATTAGGAACTTAAAATGAAAACGTTGCCCTACTTGAGTAACGCGCGGAAAGAACCCTAACGTTAAGTAATTGCATGTAGCGGTTCTTCGTGATGAGATCGTGAATCTTCGTACTTGTGTTGCATTTTTAATTTCATAGACTAATATAAAATAGTTAGTAGCAGTCCTGAAAGACAGAATAAGACAAAAATCTTTGTAATTAATTTATTATACACGTCGCAAAGTACACATTTATTTAAAAATTTTACAAGATTTTTGAAATTAAAGAGTTATAATTTAACTGGATAAATTATAACTCTTTTATTACCCGAAATTTTTAATTATAATTATTAAATGGCTTTCTACAAGCCGTTCAGCAATCGTTTTTATGTTGGGAAAAGAACTATAAAAGAAATAAGTCCACGTTCTATTTAAATTTTATTTAAGAATAAAAAATATTGACAAATTTGTAAATCCATATAGATTCTATTCTCTTATTATCGTGAACATTTCACGCCTAAGATGGAATTGTGCAATACATTTTCGCAAGTTTTAATATAATTCGTTGCTCAAATGCCATTCAAACCTCATTATGCCTTTAAACTATAAGTGCTGTAAAAGAAGAAACATTATGTAGAAATAATATAAATAAATATAAAATTTTCTTAAGTGGAGTGAGTTTTTGAGCCGCTCTAATTCTTGTGCGGCCTCGTAATTTTCGCAACTTTGCGCGTAATGAGCAGTTATAAAAATATCTTGATTCGTATCTTTTTTTTCATGCATGTAATTTGTTATATTTAGTAGGTATAAGTTGTAAAAATAAATACTCAATATATTTTTTCTTTGATTTAGTAGTATGTATGCGAATTGCTTATGATATCAGACGTCCCGGATACCAGTCTCGGAAAAACAAGTATTATAATTACCTCCTGCCTTGTTGATGAAGACACTGACTCAGTCTTTGCATTGTACTCCACTAAAAGACATGTGAATTAAGTTTCCAGCAGTATAAATACAATGTAAAGTGTACATTGTATTTCTCAAAACGATAATCCCTAAAATACATATTTATTTAATTGTCTCTAAGAGAGAATTAATATTATACGAATTCTTCTCACTTTTTTCTTAAAATGTATCTAGTAAATTGTGTAATTATCGATAATGAGAAGATCTACTACATTTTTAAAATTAATGTAAAACACCTTATATTTACATATAGGCAAAGACTTTTTCGCTCATTTAATAAATATTTGGTAGTTTTTTGTTGTGTGAATAAGTTTGTAAATGAATTGAGGTATTGGTATACGTCACTTAATATTTTTTTATTTCAATTATTTTGCGAAAGTTCGTTACCACTCGTTTCGAGGATAGAACATAACAATAAGACAAAAATAAAAAAATATCATCTCTCATCGACCATTTTCTTTTCAGTAAGTGCCTCAAATCTTACTATTGGTTTTAAAATTGATTTTATTTATTGTCACTGGCGGTGATCGTATTAAAAATAAGAGCTAAACTGATTTTCGCTGATGTTTATAAAAAGCCCCTTTAGTACTGCTTAATAAGTTTTAAAATTATTTCCATATATATTTACTTACTTCTGAGTATTAATTATTAATAAAAATTAGGTTCTGACATTATACATATAAATTATATACATATCCAATCTTTATGCTTTACTGCATTTGCTGCGGGCTCTCCTATCTCTTATAGGATTTCAATTAAGGTCAGAGAAATTGAATAAACCTTTATTGTCCACAAGTAGTCGTCCATTCTTCGATAATAAAAGTTTGAACGTTTAGTAACATGGTCTTTCCTCACACGGCATTGTTAGTTGTTAACTTACGGCAGCCTGTATCCTTATCATTATAAAAAATGGGATATTATTACGATATTGTATAGAGGATTGTTAGGTTCTGATTGAAATAAAACATGTTCTTAGTAAAACATTCAGGTCAATCAATAGGACGCGAAGACGCTCGCGTGACAACCGACAGACAACAGGCGACAGTTCCTGCCTTGTAAAGATTTTTATAGCAATGTCTACATGTATATAGCTATATGTTGTAGTAAATTCAGGGCATTTTGATTTTGTTGAGTCTCTTTCTAAATATTTATATCTTTGTTTTATTATATTAGTAATCTAATGTATAGAGTTTCACCCAGATGCACTTTAGGTATGAATTAAGTTTAAAGTCAAAATAAGTCTTAGTAATTTAAACATTATCTATTTTCATAAGTGTTTATTTTTTAGGGATTTTTACAGAATACTCGCTTTTTTAAATTAAACGTCAATATTACGTGCCATTACATAAGGTTTTTGTCTCTGAGAATCTTGTCAAAATTTATCTAGCCACTTCAGAGATTAGGTGGAACAAACTGACTGACGGAATATTTTTTTAATAAATTGTGATAGAAGTAATAGGTATATTCACATATTTTCATGAACTTTGAGTAAAATACTGTAATTTCGATCTTGGAAATTGACTCTTTTAATTTTATTAATTAGTCGATATAAAAAAATTGTGTTGCCTTTGGCGTGGTTAAATAGTTCAATCGATTTTTTGTAAGTGCTCGTTGCCCTAATTGAGAGATAGGATAGATTGGTTTTACCGTGATGATCCTTAATATTAATATTTCAGCTTGACAAATTCGGAACGAGATCGTACATGTATAATATGTCTCGTTAAAATTAGGTCTGATATAAATGGTCTTATATATAGGTACAATAAGCTCAATAATGATATATCAAAAACATTCTCTCGCCGGTGTCTAACGGTTCATTGCAGGCGGAAGATGTTATTATCTAGATCACTTATTCGCATCGATTAGCCAAAAATATTAGATTAATTTATAATTAAAGTTAAAGCAAATGTTTATCTTTTAAAACGGGCCTTAGGGGACCGCTCCCGAAAACAAAGACAGGTGATAGTACTAATGACACCTTTGATGACGGGAACGAACCTGATTAAAAAAAAAATAATTAAAATGTTCTAGTAACATTATTTGCCCTCCATCATGTTTATTTTAATTAACGTATCAATATAACTTCTTAATTGTGTTAAAATAGTAAAAATTATATAATACAACTTCGATAATCATTACAAAGCATCCCTCAATGTCTTTATTATTATTTATTACCTTATATTGTCTTGGTATAATACGAATTTGAATTTCAGTCTATGACAATTCAGTAAAGCGCAGATGGCACTCGGCGAATGTTAGCTGGTTCACTCGTTTAATTGCTGCCGCTGCTAAGAGATATTAAAGAGCTCTTTGATGAGTGACGTGCGCTTATAGTCGTTTATCTGTGTTTCAAACTAGATTGGCGCTCTCCAAAATACTATCTAGATGTTTACTGAAAAAGATTTAATTAAACTCTAGTAGTACTCCGAATTCCGTCAATGCAGCCGTAACATATTTGATTTTAATAAGATTTTTTAAAATTTCAATTGATTTTTTGTCTCTATTCATGGATTTACTTTAGAAGTAGTAAAGTAAACAATGAAAAATTTAAACGAGAGACTCGATGGTAAGTGATATTATTCTATGATGCGGCATCTGGATACCTTTTAAAATTTGTTTAAATAAAATTCG
>JAOSYY010000016.1:2293686-2311637 GCA_025727935.1 Hebomoia glaucippe
AGAGACTCGATGGTAAGTGATATTATTCTATGATGCGGCATCTGGATACCTTTTAAAATTTGTTTAAATAAAATTCGAAATGCGCATCAGTCCAACTCACAGCCTTTCTATAGCAAAATGTTTGTCCCCATTTCCATAACTTTATAAAATATTCAGCATTTGCGTATTACGAAGGCACTACGAAACAAGTTTCTACCTGTAAAGCTAAGTTCATTATGCAGATTATATTCACACTCTGAACCATTAAGTTTATAAGTTGCAATACGTTATTTTGATGCAATTGTAACAAATAAGGTGATTGTAACTATCATATACACTGATGTATTACATGATCTATTAATATGCCCATTTGGAAAGATAGATCGGCCAATTTGCTAATGGAATTTCTTTCGTGAGTCATCAGTAATTTGAGTAACTTGTTTGTTATTAGCTGTAAATGCCTCATGGATGGCTATAATGTGATTACGTATCTCGAGTTAATTTATAAACGTCGTCTTCTAGTCCTCGTTGAAGTCGGCTGCATCAAGTGTTTGTTACTGTGAGTGTTTTGTTCCAGTTAAAACATTACCACTGTTCAATGAAATTATATTTGATTCAAACGGCTATTGAGTCATTTACATATTTAGCTACTTTACCCTTTACAAGTGGACATTGATTTAGCGCACTGACAGTTTAATGAGAACGTTGTATAGATAACATTATTCTATTAGTGGATATGTTTGTACTAGAGACCATTAACGAAGTTTTCCCTGTGGTCTATAGCGAATATGGACTAATGAGTGTATATTTTCTGTGCCATATACTGACAGGTATGAGTGATTAAGTCAATTTTAGATGCTGTAAACGTGTACGTAAGAAAACATGCACTATTAAAAATTAATCAGTTTTTATATTTACTTCAAGGCTCAAGACAATATGGATTTTATCACCATGAAACTTGTTTTAGATAAGTATAAAATTGCGATGGAATACCAACTTTTACATATAATCCCGAATTTCACATACGACGAAACAATCCAGAAGCGATAAATAATATTGTACCCTCCAGTCACGTCTTAGAGATTGATCAAAGATCTGTTATCTTAATCCCAATGTAGGTGTCCAATTTTACTTTAAAACGATAGACGATGCCAAACTAATCCGAGAGCTGTGACACGACAATTGAGACTGTAACATTAAGAGGACCGACCCATATTTCGGGCTTTGGAAGATCGCATACAAAATTAAAGGTTACGGATTGAACCCGGGCTACGTACGACCATAGTGGGGCACAATTGTAATATGTTAACATTAGCACAGATATGGGAATCTCGATTACGATAATTGTACCTTTCTCAATAGAAAATGATAGCTTGTTGGATTAAAAGTTCTCTCTTGAATTTGAATACATAAAGGAACAGTTATCTTTTGTATAAGCCGTTCCCTTTGATTCTTTTCAAAATTATAAGATCGTGGTCGCTCGCCTGTTCAAGCGATCAATGAGATAACGCTCAATTGATACCGCTTTCTTACAACTTTCTGTTACTTAAGCGAAAACTGAGCTCTTATAAAAATAGACTGATTATTTTGAAATAAATCTTACGGTCGTCTTGCTTTTGAACCTCTATCTAATTTGTAATACTAGAAATTTAATATATTGCTCATATTGAAGTCCGTCGTATCTTGTACCGCTACTCATTTATATTATTATATTTTTATACTCTGTATAATATAATTTTTTACTTTTTAAATTATCCATTAATACAATTGGAGGTCATTTATCTCAATAAATATTGCATTTAAAACATATTTATCACAATAATTTTATAGAGACTGAGTCTTAGAGACCTAAATGGTCTCTAAGACTCAATCTCTATAAAATTATATCTGAGTATTTACTTACAAGTAGAATATTTACTTTGCAGTAGCATCGATATTTTACATATCGAAATATTAATATACATTTATTCGGTCGTAGATATCATTGAGACGTCCTTTTCATCAAGTCGAGCAGTGCTCAAAGGTATCCATTTAAATCTTGTCATTGCTATTTATGAACCTAGGGAAATGGATGTATGTCTACAGAACCTGTGGTAAGAAAGTATGTTAATTAAATAAATAAATATTTTTTCTTGTGTTAAAGTACAATGAGTTATTAACACGCATTTCCTAGCTGCTGCAAGAATAACAAACAGTATTATAATATTTTGTAAGTAAGTTTTAACCTAGATCTAGGTGACTGTTTGTCTCCTTATAATAACAATTGAAAGTTTTTCTAATGGCGGAACCAGGGGCTTAAGATTGTTTTATGTTGTTTTTTAACTAATGTATGTACGTATGTACTAATATTTATTATGTTGCTTTCTTGATACGTCGTCATATTAATCCAATTTAGATTATTAAAACTGTTCAAACAATAAATCACATATTAAAATATAAAAATATGTTAAGTTAATAGCGTGACTCATTTGTTAATTAAGAGATTTAAACAATAATAAACCGTAAAACAATCAGTCGCAATGCTTACAATCCACCGTCAAGGATTTATAAGCTGGTTAGACGAGACTGATTGAAGACTTGGCATCGATTTTGCAGACTACACAGAACTGACTTGGAAGTAAGTCGGAATCAATTTGAAATTTAAATCAGATTTTATTCAATCGCGGGCCTTGGTCGACTTCGGTGAGTTGTGACGTATCATAAATGATACTTAGGTCCACTTCATGTACCAGACAACATTTTAACGGATCCATTGGTATAGCGGTTTCTACAACAAGCATTAAACCAACAGTTCTGGGTTTGATTTCTACAAATATGTTATGAGTGTCATAAGGCTAGTCCTATTCAAACACTACTATGTTAAAGACCGTTTGGACCATAAAATTAAGTAATGCGCGTTTCCATATGTGCAAATTCCGAACGCTTGAAATAAAAATGAGTAATATATATATATATGTACGTATGTATGTATATATGTATGGATATATGATACATTTTTAGAGTTATTTTATTAATAATAAATTTGTAACGATTGTTTTTCCTTAACATTGATTTAATTTAAGCAAAGTACTGCAACTGAGCAGTCTTTGTTTTGATTAAACTGTCTTGTTGTTAAAGTTAGATTGTAATTAGAGGTGTTCTGTTAGCGCAGTGCAGTATATCTGTGGTTGCAGCAGTAATTGCCACGTTACTTTGATGAGACCATGAATAGTGCTTTATTTACTCTTTGTAATGTACATTATTCTTTTCATTACCAAAGCATCTGACTCGGAGGTACGATCGACGTTGTTGAACAAGATATTGCGAGTATTCTACACCTGAGGACGTCTTAAGGAAATACATCTTAATAGAGGCGTGTCAACAATTGATTTCAGTAGCAAAAGCGATAATAATCTTTATTAATCTAATCTGAATAGTTACTTCTTTTGATTGTAGTTTTTCAAATTTAAGAATATTCTTGTACAATACAGCAGATCTTGCTTGAAATATAAAATTAGGTATGAGTGTATTTTGTATCTTGAACTCGTAGAAATCTTATAAAAATAACTTTAAGTTAACGAGTGTCTGATGTAAACTCAATATTATGACGCGTTTGTTTTTCTCCATCGCGGATCATAAAAAAGAGATCTTAATTTAACAGTCTCACGTATGGCTTTTATGTTCCTAAGAGATTTGTAATCTGTTCTTACTGTTTACGATTGAGATTGTTATGGATAAGACGACAGTTGTCAAGATCCATTGTGCAGCACTGTTTTACGGAAAATTTAAAGGGCAGATCTGCTGTGCATTAAAATCAAATAGAAATGTTAAATTCATTTATAGTCAATCTGTGAACCGGACAATTGTTCTATGCACCGAAGACCTTCAATTACGCGCAAAGGAAATAATACTCACCATGTGTTATCGACTGATAAACCAATATCAGCTGCGTTTCAACATATCACCACACTGTGTGGGCTTGTATAATCGTCAAATTGCCGTTATATGTATATTCGTTGTTGTTAAATATTCAGTACTTCACTTAGACTACGGAATTTCATGTATTTTAATTTTCATGTTTTCAAATAGATATTCTGTTGAGTTTTTTTTATTTAGAAACGGTCTTCTTTTCCTTAATGTTAAGTTAAATTAACACAGAAATCTAAGATTATTTTTTATCAGAATTGCTCAAAGTGAAAATAATTCACTAAAACAGTGATTTCCGAAAGGTCCCATTATCGTTAGATATCTTAACAAAATATAAAATGTTGTAGAATTACTTGAAATTAATAATTGTTACTATAGATTAATTCATTTAATATTCGTCGAGATACGAAACGATTAAATGTTAGTTATAATAACTGTTTGGTTCAAAATTACGTATATGAAGATGCCTTAATAGAATACGTTAAACCATAAACACGGAAATGAAGTTACGTATTTATTAGTTTGAACAGCGAACCTGCAAAAATAGATAACTCACGCATTCCGTATTAGTAAGTGTCAAGGTAATTTATTTTTGAACAACAATATAAATGCAATGTTTTGGCAACACTACGTTTAATTGTTCTTGATTTCTACGATTAAAAAAGCAGTATGTTATATCGATTTTAAATAGGTTCTAGTGAGTAGCGGAACTTCTTAATTTAACTCACTGAGGGTAAAACTACTTATTGAAAGGAGTTCTAAAGAAAATGCTATAAACTCAAAAGTAACTTTCCATTTCTTTGCTTGTATATGACAGGTATTATTTTTACCGTTACTATCCAATGACAAGTACCACAACAGCTAGCCTACTTTAGGACCCCACTTATAATCTTAAAACGCCTATATAAAGGTGGAGTGCAATATAGTTTAATTATACTAAGATCAATACATATTACAAATACGTAACACATATGGACAATACTAGAATTGTGGTCTGCATACTTTGTGAGTATTCCCAATTCAGCTTTTTTTACTGAGTGCCAATCATAAATGTATGTATAGGTATTATGAGTATTTTCTTTGTTATCATTAAGGTTAAATAAACATGGAGTTTTTTTCCATCTATTGTACTCTACGCTGATCATAACAATACAATTTTATATATAATGATTACGTGTCATGTGTTATTTATAGCGAAACAATCTGACCTAATAAGAGGCTTAGTGTGTGTCGTTAATAGGATATGTAACGTTATGTTATATGTTGGACATTATAAAGTACAAATAAAGAATATAAATGGCCTAGAGATAACTGACCACTAAGGCAGTACAAATAGAAAAACATTTACAGAACAGCATAAATCCGGAAATATTAAATGGCTCATGTAGAAAAACAAAACACTGCTGGAATAAAATATATATTACGACAATGTGTCGTAATGAAATCTATTTATTTTTGTGTTACATAGGCAAAGTTACTTGATATAAAATTATTCATTTTGTCAAGTAAATATTAATCTATTAAAGTTGTGTATTAGTTGCCTCCCTAGAGTGTCGCAGTGGTCGGTCTCGAGTCCCTTGTTAGAAGCGGCTAATAGGAGTTTATTATACATACAAATTTGTATGTATAATAGACGTCGCCAAAGTTAATTTCATGTAGCAATCCATAATGACCTTAGGTAATTTGAAAAAAAACTTATGTTTATCTCATGGTATCCAATTATAGCATAATCATTAGAAATTTGTATACATAAAATCAACTTCAAAGATTTAATTACCTTATTTGTTAGTAACCAGTAACGGTAATGTAAATGTGTCAAAAATATTTAATTTGAAACAACTGTACCATTCCTCATTTATTCAATAGAAACAAAATTTGAAGTTAAAAGTACACTTTCGTTATCCGAAAATTAGGTTCATGTTCTGACTAATTGTACCCATTGTATTGTATACAACATGATTTATCGGTACAGTTCAGCTAGTGCAGTACCGGTTGGCTGGACTGTGGTAGACAGCGTGTCACTAACTTTCACTGCTTATAGCCCTTTCTAAATAATCAAATAGTTTTAACTAAGGAACTATGAACGGTGGAAACGAAGCTGCAGACATAGTTTAATTAAAAATAGATATTTATTAAAATTATTTTGGTTATAAGAACACAATCCATTTCATACAAATAATAAAATATATTACATATTTTAGTTTAATCATATGTTTTACAAAATAGAAAATAGAAGTTATACATGTTCATTACGAATAAAAGTTGGTCTATTATTTTTTTCTATCCAAAAACCACGTTTAATTTTAATAATGAGAACAACATAATTCATACATTTATAAATACATAAATAATGCATGAGTGCAAGGAGTTTTAAGAAGATAAAACACGAAGATGCGTAGTAAATTCGTCATTCGTATCTGTTAATTTTATCGCCAGACAGACTGTCGCCGTCACTAAGAAGAACTCTGTAATAAATTGTCCTTGATAAATGAACTAGTGAGACCATATACCTTCATTCTCTAAGTACCGATGGCGTCTGATGCATAAAGTAATCTACTTTTTGTACCTTTAATTAAACGAATCACGTAAATGATAAACTGCTAAAGGAGGTATTGATCTTAAACGTTCTAAATTTAAAAAAGTAACGATTTGATTGTTTAGTCTGCATTTGAAAAACAACGAAACGTTGAAACCCAAAAAATAATTGAAATGTTTTTGTCTGTGAATGGTTCGTTATTGAAAAGGATGGCGAACGGCTTTTAACTTAGTTGTGCGATTGTTCTATTGGGGCTTTAGTGAGGATTGATGTACAATTCTAAAGTATGGGATTCTGTGGATTATTTTTATTTTATTTGATTTAATGTCAATTATATTGTTTAATTTCGCCTGAATTTTAATTTTGCTTATGAATTTTTAATAATTTCTGGGCAAGATTGATAATAATCATAAAGTAATTTAGTTATATTCCAGCTTTTGTCAAGCACTATAATAATCAGTTTCAATACTTCTATTTTGGATAATTTACAATAATGTACGAGGACCGATATTACAGCGTACCATGTAATAATATCGTTCTCATAAGCTATTGCTTACAGAGCGCTGCGTCCAATCAAGACTTCTTGTTTTTCATTTGTTTTGGAACATGTAGCGTATAGTCATGTTGTTAAGTAAATATGAGAATGGTTTGTAATTGGCCAACTGTAATATTTATAATATTACAAAGTCAGAAACACTTGTCAACCTTATATTGTTTAGTCATACACACTTTTAGTTCTGTAAAACAACTACTGTAAGTCAGTTTGGTGTTATCAGGAGATGAAAAAGCACCTACACCTCGTCGTTCATTGCATGTGAATAAAATTAATACTCTCTGTGTGCTATTTGTTTCCATGTTATCAATTAGGTTATCAAAAGATTGTTTTATGAGAAATTGTTGATGTGTTAGTTTACAGTTTTTGTGTGCCATATACATATATATAATTTTTTAATACACTCGTAATAAGGAGTTTTAACATTACTTTTTAATTTTTTAAGAGTGTTTCTAACCTTTTTTAGATTTTGTCTTTCCCAACTGAAACGTCCTTATTAGACGTAAATATATCTAGATCTTGCGGGAAGTTTAAGCTTCTATAATCATTTGTTAAATATTAATTAACGACTACAGCAGTTAGAAGTTACAGCTTTCATATTTGTACAGTCTTGTAGAGCTCAGAAATCAGTGGCCTTTTTTGTCTACGAATATGCATTAGATCATTTGAAGCACCCTAGAATTATAGGTATATGATAACATATGATTTCGTAATCGTATGATGGTCGATATTTCAATTCTTGACGTGAAATAAGGAAAAATATTAGGAACAGCTAATGACAAAATTGTTATACAGCTGTTATGATTTCAATAATCATAAAATGTTATATACACTTTATTGTGAAAACATCTCTTTCATTTAAGTACTCTCCAGAATTTATTTCATTGAGTGAGAAGCACGTGGGTGACTCACTCACGCGGCTGTTCTTGCAAAAGTTTCGCCTTCATAACTCGTTATACTCAGTGGTCACGTGACAATCACGTTATTTGTGAATTCAACACGTGACTTATTTAAATAAATAGATAGGAAGCTGTGGATATAAATAATGGAATATTGACCAATCATTACCGTTTAAGCTAATGATGCTTATTAAATTATGAAGTCAATATACAATCGTGACATTTTCAAGGATTTATTTTGTAACCATTGCCAAGATTTATTATGAATAGTTTAAACTAGCTATAAATATTAAGTTCATATGTTAATAAGTTTTATATTTTTAAATTTCACTGTTTTCGTTATTTCTAAGACAAGTTTGAGGTTTCGCCATTGTTATGATTATAAAATTAGCTTTTATATTTATTCATACTTGCCCAAAGTATCTTAAAACTACTATGACACACAAACTACTTAGAACATGGTAAAATGATTAATTAGTAGCGTTCTTTTTAATATTTATAAAATTCCCTCGGACCATTCTTCCGAATTACATTTACATAGTGTTGCATTTTACATTAAATACTGCACCATTTCATTACCATAAAGGGAAACTTTCGTAGATTGCGTGTGCTGAAACCTAGACTCGGTTCGCCCACGCTTCTGACTCAACGATCCTTTTCGAAACCGCATTAACACCAGGCTATTTATAGGTGTTGCTATGCGTTCAGCTTTACGTTGTGATTTAAGGTAATTTTCAAGATATACGAACTGCCGAGAAATTACCTCCCTACACAGTATTATAATAAACATTCTATAATTAGTTAATGTACTTTCGACTGATGGTCGAATCTTCAACGTAATTCATCCAAGTAAGTAGCATATTTGTTTAAAAGAACTGCTAAGTTTGCATTATATCGTATATCATTATATAAAAAATAGACTTCTGGCCTTTCGTATGTCAACTTTAAGGTTACGAAAAAAATATTTTTTATAACTTGCATAGCATATAAAATGTTCTGTTTGCTGCCATCACGGTATGCGTATAACAGCCATGAGGCTGTTACGAAACACGATAGCCGTGTTAATAATGTTTGTAGACGGTAAGAAATACTACTTTACTATAAGTTCAGATTTATTGCACACGTGGAATTTGACAAAATAAATCAGTTTTCGTTTAAAGGGCGCACTCATTCCTAAGCCACAATTTGCAATATATGGAATACAAGAAAACCTGGTTAATACGATTTAACACAAAATTTATTTTTACGTTTGAGATTTACAGTAGAAATAGCACGTGGTCATCTCGTTTGTACGTGTCTTAACAAAGGACTGAGAGTTATTGTTCTCGCGGGAGATGAGGCGACGCCATCCGCCCACAGACTTTTCCCTCAAGGTTGGTCCATTGTGGTTTACACAAGACTAACCTACCGCCGTTACAGTAGACCCATTGTTTCACGCACAATAACCCGGTAAGGGAGAAACGACGTAGGTATTTCGCCCTAGATCCCATTTCCGAATTATTTTCAAGGTTATCCCGTCCGTATTGAAATCGACGGCGAGATTGAATTGTGTAGAAAGTTTTCCTTTTTTCCTTGTCGATGGAATGGATCTAATTTCAGTCTGAACGTAACAAGCTTTCATATTGTTGGGTACGCTTCGGTTCTATAGGTTACTTCATAGCTCCGCTTGACTTAACATTTGTACGTTACGACACGTACAAATTTCAAATGAAATTTCCCAGTAAAAAGAGGAAACGAAATGGGGTGTTACTCCTTGGGGATTACTCAGCGCTTTTATGAATGGTTCTGTGCCTATCGCGTTTATTCAAGGTAAAAAGAGGTCAGTTTTAGCATATGTATAAAATACGAAAAAAGTCTTATATAGTATAAACTCGTGCCTTCTTGCTTGAATGTAAGATATTGCATAACGACACGATAACATAAGCGCCAATTTATAGAGAAATCTTGCGTTTTGCTTAATGTGACACAGGGTTTAGGAAAAAAGTCTTGTTCGAAATCATAAGTTTCACCATCGCAGAAAATACAAATGAAAAACGAATGAAAACGTTGAGTTAATGTAATTTCAACAACGCGTTTCCTGAGTTCTTTTTATACGAGTATAAGTATGATGGTACTGAACTGTTTATGTACAGGACTGAATTAAATATGCCTCAAAGGCTAACAGTTATTCTTTTATAACTAACTTTTATTTCTATTATTATTGTGAGTTAAAATTCTTGCGTATTTAGGTTTAAGAAGCCAAAGGTTTTAATCACACAGTTGCCTACGTTACGGTATACTCGGCATCTATTTTTAGCGTATACACAGATGTTGAAGGTCGTTTTAGTATTGTTACTTATTTATTTAAGGGAAGCGACTCAGCGGTAGTTGTAACATTGAATCGCGAAATGTGAAAATTATTTAAATAAAAGTGTCTGGTTTCAATTAATTTATGTTAATATACTGAATTAAAATGTGTTTTAAGTTTACTGTACATTTAACCTTGACCTCTTTACTGAGATTAAGATAAGGGTTATTTAAAAAAAAACTTGATTCATTGTATGCTTGTATTGTTGTTACTTGTTGCTAACAAAAAATTGAGTGTTAGGATTTCCACCAGGTTTCAAATTCTCAATATACAGAACGGAACATCGAAATTAAAGCGTGGTTTTTAGACTAGGTTTTTGAATATTTTGTTACATTAGCAGTGCCTCGTTTTATAAGCTCGTCGTTGTGTGCAGGATAATGATGATCATAGCAACAGCGAAATAAAATTAGTTAACTGTCTGACAGTGGATGTCCCGTTAAAAAAAGTATAGCCTTTTCTGAAACAAACAGAAATACAAACGATTTTTTTTTATTAGCAGCAATATATGCTTGTGTTATTTTGATATTAAAAACAGACACTTTTATTTTTATTTGTGTAGATGTTTCGGCAACAGTTACATAATTGTATTTATAACTCGTAGTTTGTACAAGTCAGCAATACTATTTTTAAATATGTAGATGTTGAGTTTTGTCTGACTTTTATGGTTCCTTACAGGGATAACTAGTTCTCGGCCCACCTTTACAGTATTTTTAGTCATGATATATTTGTTGTCACGCTGGCCACTTGAGCTGTCCGTATCGATGGCTATTTTAATATTTTCCAGATTTTATTAATAATTGAATATCCAATTTTGTCTATCTGTCATTGAAAATGTGTTTTCAACAAGGTAAGGTTAAATACTAAAATAACTGTCGATACATCATACATGAATTGTCTATATATTATGAAAATAAAAATTAATATATTTATTATATGAAGATATACAGGCTGTAAATTAATGTATTTTTTATGAAATTATCATTTCATTTAGCCATACTAACATGAGCGTAAATAATGCTAAAAAACGTTTTGAAAATATTACTTTTTTATAGACAGGATCGATTTATTTGCCGTCCTATCATTAACGGCATCAAAACCAAGCTTATTGAAGTAATAAATATTGTTTTTTTGGTGCTAATAATTGTAAGTATAACTTAAATAAGCATATATGAAACGGTTTAATTAAATTTCCCGTTCTTTATCATCTACTTTTCTATATTTTTGACGTGAAACGTCTTTAGAATCGTTGTGATTTGAAACTCGATGAATCGAAGAAGAGAGTTCATAGAGGTACAAATACGTAAATATATAGGATTCAGCCGGCGAGAGAATGAGATAGAACATATTACACGTTCGCGGTCTCCTTTTTGTGCGATGCTTCGTAGCATTCCCACTATAGTCTACTAAACATTGCTTTTAATAATCCTAATTCTTTTCTTATGTATTTATAAATGTATAGTTTACACGAAGCGACGGTTTCTTTTTTTTAATACTTTTCAATAAGTATTTTTTATCAGGCACTTTTCAGAAGTTTCACTTCCACCGTGTGTGACTTGTACACACACACGTTTTTTTATTTATTTAAAAAGCTCCTGTGATGCTTCTAGGGGTATCAGTAAAATATTTCTGGAAAGTTTTTGTATATCATGTTAATATATAGAATTAACGACTGTTTAATATAGAAGAAACCTGGAACAATACAAAATGAAAGATCAAGATTCGACTACATAGTGATCAGTGATTGAAAATAAACTTCGAGGTTCAGAGTATTGATATTAATAAGGTAGCTAGGGCGGTGGTTCGCGTGTTTACCTTTCATTAATGTAGTCCACGCCCTTACTAACATACTATGTCATATCGCTTTTCGCTTTCGTGACTCATCCTTTGCTGTTAGTGGAGGTAATAACTGTTATGGCGCAGTATATGACACTATTAGTAATAATTGACTGCATATTTATGACTTTCGGACATAAGAACAACGATACTATTGCCCATGTGCGTATTCACACAGGTGAATGTTTCAACTGCGGATGTAATATTCTGTTTCATTTCGTATTATGTGTAAGTCTAGATAACTATTGGATAGTTAAACGTTTAAAACAATAAATAAGCTACTTAAAATAAATGTAAACAATGTAGCGGACACCCAGTATGTTTTAGTATTCCGACATTTCCAATTTCATTCCGTTGGAAATGGAATTAAATAAATAATAGGGCTACGGCACATCGTTAATTAATTAATATACTACGGCCGAGGTACCTATTAATAAATAATATGTGAGACTTATGTCGATGTCTGATGATGAATTTTACTTAATTCAGACCTATTTTCGACGTCTGTAGATGGATAGATACATACTATAGTTCTTGTCTTCCGTAGTACCAAAAATTGTGGCATCGCTACTCATATTCTCGAACATACATAGTTTCGTTTCAATACGACGTATACTTTTAAATTAGCTTAAGACTACAACAGTCTGTTTTGAAGCAATTAAAATACTGTTAAAAATTGTTGTTTTGATTTTTATCGGCCTCGATTTGAATATTACATAAGATATCGTTCAAAGGTTTATACCATGCTCTATATTATTGACTTATTTTACCTTGTTTCCGCTAGTTACCTTGAGATGTCAAGTTGCTATCATTAAGGGGCCATAAAAGGATATACTTTGTATGAAAGATATATGTATTCCTAAGATCACCAGCTAGTCGGTGGTTCATTGAACTTTATCTGGTTAATGTTTGCAAAGTTAGTAATTGTCATTTCGTTATTATAATGTTTATTTTGATTATGTGCCTACTTTGAACGTAATGTTTTGTTGTCGGTGCGAGTGAAAAACTTTATATAAAGGCTTTTCGAAAATAAATTAAAAAAAACACATCCATCTTGTATTATACAAAAGTAATACTATATTAGATCCTTTATTGGTTAAGTTATGACTCATGGAATAAACGAAAATCCCGTTTCTTTTTTTAAGTTTAAAAATTGAATAAACTTAAATTACCTCAGTGTAAATACGCCCTAAATCTTATCACATACCCGGACTGAAGTACTATCAACGCGTTACCCCAAAGCAATAAATAACTTCCTCGCAGTAAATAATTCTAATTTCCCCAACTTTTTCCCTTCGTTTTATCGATCGTCGCAACTGCGGACACTGTATAATCAGCGTCTGAATGTCCACGAAAAGAGTATTGAAATGTGTAGTTATTTTCTCTTTTGAATATTTATAAAATTTATCGTAATTTCAAATCTAAATTTAGGAGAAAATAAAAGCTTATAATGTTGTTATGGACTTCTATATATAATTAGTATATATTTTATTGCACATTCTAATCATAAATAATATTATAACTGCGGAAGTGAGTATGTTTGTTTTATTTGAATGTGCAGTTAGTATGTTGTAACAACTAGCGCGGGTGAAACGTAGCACACAATTAACTATACCACTTTTCTAGTTTATTTATTGTTGCTGTAACTATGAATGTATATATTTTTTAAACTAGATATTTAAATTTAATTGATAAAGTATTTATAATTACATGTGAGACTGATCTGATGACCGATGATGATATGAATCATAATATATTGAATACACACTTGAGTTATGTTCAAATTTTTGTCGTATCTTCTTTCCTGAAATTCTTATTTTATAACAGACCTTATTGTAGATTTTCTTGAATAAAAATCAAAATAGATTTGGTGCAGCATTTTTATCCCCATACATTTATTGAAATAATCCAGTCTAGACACTGAGAACTATCACAACTTATCTAGAGTTTTAAACTTCGAATAGATGTTCTCCTTGTACTATAAAGAATAAAGAGTGGTGGGAAAGTATTATTTTTGAATCTTTTAAGTACTTTTATTGTGTATTTTATGTGAAAGTTTCTCGCTAAATCGCAGACGTTGAATTTATTCGCAAAATTTAAAGTAATATAATGATAGGTAGTAAATTAAAAGACTAATAACAAGTGTAAAATTACATTTTGTTCTACATTTAAACGATAAATGATGTTTGCCTTATTTAGTTATTTTGTTTGGAACTTTGAAAACGAACCTAATTACTTGCAAGAGTGACCTTAACGTGAAGAGCGCCGGCCTTTTCATAAAATAATTTCATTCATAAGATTCAGCCTTGAACATATTTTGGTAATTATTTACTACTAAATATA
This sequence comes from Hebomoia glaucippe, assembly GCA_025727935.1. Lineage (NCBI taxonomy): Eukaryota > Metazoa > Arthropoda > Insecta > Lepidoptera > Pieridae > Hebomoia > Hebomoia glaucippe. The sequence continues at coordinate 2,308,083 of JAOSYY010000016.1, forward strand.
TAATGTGTGCGTACGTTCCGGATCACTGTGAAACAGACTTATGATAGACAAATGGATATTTACTATTTATAAACCTATTATTTTTACTCGATTTTCAAAGCTTCACTTATGTAATATACAAATAAAATTTTAAAATATTAGAAGCATTTTTAAGGTACTGGGAACACGTAATAAAATTACATTTTGTAGTTTGGATGATAATATCATTTTATTATCTCATCTAATGATGAACATGCGAAGTAGTGTCCACAATTTTGAAACAATTGTCTCCCACTATAAAATAAGTGAAACAATCCAACAGCACTTCTCTAAAAAGTAACAAATATAAAATGTTGATAAAACTAGAATGCGCGTTGCACTGTTTGTCCCAACGGTACGACGCAGTATTTTGGTGGAATATCCGAGAGCGTACCGGTGCGAGACTGTAGTTTCAGTAATTGGCATATCCCTCACTGTCAAGGCTTGGGGCTTATTCGTATCTAACTTTAATTTAAACTCACAGCCTTTTTTGAGCCTTTCTGTGGTGCATATCTGTAACTTTTTTGGATAACTTTATAGATTTAGGGCTATTTACACAACTAGCGTTTCCCAGCGGCTTTGTTCGCCTAAATTTCGATTTTTACACCTTGGCTTATATTATCAGAGTTGTAGTAAGGATCTCTAATTTTTTCGTCGATAAACGTACTATCCAACACTGAAAGAATTTTGCAAATCGGACCAGCGGTTCCTGAGAATAGCGCATTTAAACAAACAAACTTCAGCTGTATTATATTAGTATAGATATATATATATGATATGTGATAGTAAAAACTGTTGGAGAAGTCTTAGTTAAAACTATAAAATGTATTGTTTAATGTATAAAATATTATGATACTTACGATTTTTCATTGTGCTTGTATAATGGATATGACGTTTAGTCCTCGCCATCCAATTAAAGCCTCAAATCGATATAACGGAGTTATAATGTATCTAGTTGTATATACAGTCCTACGTCACTGTTTGCAGTCAGTCACTACGGCGACGGATTCGATTGGATTATATATGTAATAATGTATTTTACTGGATGGCGAGGCGTCATTGTACGCTCTAATTTTATTTTACGTCAATACCGCAGTTTAGCTTGCATTTTTTTGTTATTCTAATACGATAAAGTGCTGCAATGCAGTTTTTCTATTCCATTTCATTTATACTTTCCATCTTATTCAATTATGTTGTATTAGATATCTTTTGTTGTATAAATGTTTGTTACTAGTGACTCCCTTCTGTTTAAAATGAATTCCAAGTAATGTATAAGTAAGTGATTGTAGGTATACCTTGTATTCCAATGTTTGTATATGCTGATTTTTTAACCTTAGTCTAAGTTGTTAATTATAAAATATCGTTTTTTGTAAGTCCCTTAGTGTGTAAAATCAGTAATTCAGGACATGCCGCTAGTGTTCTATACAAAAATATAGATTGACATTGGAAACCGATACGATTTTAATGAAGTCCTATCATTATAAATTCTACTTCGATAGTATTTCATTTGCTATATCAAGTGGTAATGGAACGTAAGAAAGTCATGTATGACTCAGGTTCGCTCTGACTGACTCATACATTACTATCCTGTCATGTATTGTGTACTTAATAATATAATATTCTGTTCACTTGTTCCGTTGAAGAGGAACAATGGTGTATGTGAATGGAGTAAATCATCTCGCAGGCAACGGAAGTTAGTTTCTCTGAGTATAGGAACTACTTATGTATAATTTACACGTCTATGCCTTAAGGTACACGGTCGAGTTCTGACGTGGTATTAAGCCTTCTGTATATTAAGTTTTCGCATAAAGCATAAGCAAAAATGCTTACTGTAAGTTTATTTATAATTTTACTTTTTGTTGTAAATATTGAAGCTTTCTTCATTCGTGAAGATTAACAGCATGTACCACTGACTTTTTGTTATATTATTAGAATATAGAAAGAAAACTAAGTGATATAGCGGATATATGTAATTCTTATACTTCGCTATTACCGTTGAAGGAAGAATGTCGTTTCCCACGTTGTGTTACATAAGTTAAGACGTCAGTCTACTCGGTGTTGTATTACATATCTTGCAAATCTTGTAAAATGGAGGTCAATTGCTATGACCCTGAGCTGGGGACACGCTAGGCTCGACTGACCTAGGTTTTCATTCAAGGTTCATAAACGATGTTAAAAATTCAAAGGACGTAACTGTTCCACGTAGATTTTTTTACGAATAATCGTAAATAATTTTGAGAATCTTCCGCTTTTTGGCGAGTAACTTCAACGAACATAACAATTATTTTTTATTTTAACTAAATATAACATAAATTATTGTTCCATATACAGGCATTCGTGACAACCTTCATTTGTCCATAAAATACTCATGAAATTTCGCGCTGTAATTTGAATAAGACTTTATCAGCTTCCGTGGTAAAAAACGAACTAATGAACAAACAATTTGATCAATGAAAAATTTATACGTTAAAAAGGGGCAAATTGCTCATAATTTGAATAGTTGTATTGTTAACTTTGTTGACTAATTAAGAATTGTTATGATAGTCTAAATGTTGACCTTAAAACGGTACTAATATATGCCTATACGACTAACGTTTTCAGGTATTAAATTTACCTCGTAGCGTAATTAAATTCCGTTTGCGAACTTGGCCCGGACGCGTTGACTTGGAAAATTAATATAAATTTCTCATCGGTTGTCGTTTAGTGCCTTATACAACATTTGTACTTTAAACTTTACTTACATAAAAACTAGAAAACACGATTTTCTTTTGTGAAGAAAGTATACATAATTATGTCGCTTTGAACACGTGAGCCGATTGCATAAAATATACATAAAAGACATGCAAATAAATTTAGTTATTAATAAATGAGATAAAAATAAGGAAGGTTCTACGGGCGTCTACCTTTTTAAATACCTACGCTTTTTAAAAGATAAACAATATAACTTTTTATACGATATTAGTTCTTCAAATCTCTAATTTTATATCTTTTATATATTAAATCAACAACGAAATGTGTCTGCCTCATATCTCACTAAAAAACCAAAGATTTAACATTTCATGAACAAAGTACGATTAAATTTTATTACGGAGCCTGTGACAGATTGAAGCTATTATAAAGAGATAATTACCCTTTTATGACAAGCTGATGTTGCCCGGGTTATAGCTTAATCTGTGTAGCGAAGCCATTTCTTACAATTATTGAGCATATGTTAGTGTTCGGATAAAATTGATCAGTTGATTAAGTAGACAATGTTAGTTAATCTTCATTATAGACGATTAGCAATGTAGTATATTTCAAGTAAAACGTATTGATTTTAGACTTAGTTTTATTCTGATGATTGAATTATTTTTATATATACATTATTGTATCGGTAAATATATTTTGTTATAGATGCTTGATATGATTTAAAATATATTTTGTAATATTTAACGACATTATTAAAGTTAAATTGTGTGTGTGTATAAACCATTGTATTATTTCAAATAAATGTTCAAATGCCAGGTTTGGTTTAGTTGTATGTAAAAATTCTTTTGT
>JAOSYY010000016.1:2311737-2323433 GCA_025727935.1 Hebomoia glaucippe
TGTATAAACCATTGTATTATTTCAAATAAATGTTCAAATGCCAGGTTTGGTTTAGTTGTATGTAAAAATTCTTTTGTTCGTTGTCTTTGATCATTAAGTTTTCGTTATAACAGGTGTAAGCTGAAGCTGTTCGAAGTTTGTTCTTGAGTAGGTCAATAAACCCATCTGGTGCAGTCGAAGCTTTAATACAACCAATGTTTCTACTAAAGTGTGCACACCGATAAATTAAGTGTAGACTGCGGCACTGTAGCGCAGACGTCTTCAGTGTGCAACGAAGCGCGCTCACTCGATGTTGTTTGCCAAGGCATAACGATTTCTATGAAAATATTACTTCAAACTTAACAGGTTAGATTGAGGAGGGACGCTGTTGAAAGTCAATTTTAAAAAGCATGCTCACGTAGAATACAGCTAAAGGAAAATAATATTGTGGAGTTTACGTTTGGATTGAATATTATTAATAAATATTAGAATTACTACAGAGAATTGTCTTACCTCTTGAATCTTGAACCTCCTCTTCTGTACACGTGTAATGTTCGTACTTCTATATGCACATATTCTCCGTGCAATGCATCCACATTTCAATTTACACTCAACATTTTCGTTACCTTATTGTAGACATAACAAATTTATTAATTGATTAATTGCAAACAATATATGCATATAAATACTATCGTTTTTTCTCAATAATAGAAGTATGTTCCGTGCTTAATCCTTATTTGAATGAATTTCTTACAATTTCTCCATGGATGGTTTATGGCTGTCAATAATGATCTACAGCTCAAGTCACATCGAATCACACATAAAAGTTCATTCAACCATTGTACATAACTAACCTCGTATCGTCGCGCGGAGGGCGTTTCAGCGCGAGCCTGCCTGCTCCGCCCCGAGCCGCCTTGGCACCCGTGACGTCATCGCTCCCTTACTTGATGAAATAGCCCTCCTGTTTAGCGCAACTACAATACAAGCATTTCAATAGTAAAAACAATACAAAATATATTTAAAACGTTTTAAACACCTTTAATGTTTTAAGAACTATTTTGCGTTCTAAATTTAAAAATTATGATTTTATATTGAGCGATGATGTTATGGCAGCATGGTTGACGTATAGTAAACTAATTTTGAGTGGACGATGTTGAGGAGGGCCATTGTGAAGCTTGATGGCTCTTGCGATTAGTCGTATACAGTTTGATTAATGGTTTTATGGATTTTGTGCGACCGCAGAGTGGTAATACATATTTTAATAATGACGTGTTACATTTAACCATATTGTATGCATACATTAGTTTTGATGATAAGAAAAAATATAACTAAAATATAAATTTTATAAAAGACTGAGTTATTATTATATTTTTGCGTTCAAGATTCTGTAGCTTAAAAGATTATAAAAATTGTTATTACGTTAAGATAATGTGTCTTATTATAATGTTGTAAGGTTTCGACAAGAAATGGAGAAATAAAAATGTTTGCAGTATCATAAACGTTTACAATCGGGAAACAGGGAAGTTTGAGATTGCACTATTTGGCAAAAGCTTTTGGGATAAAATAGCTGTTGTTAAGGCAAGAAAAGCTTCCCGAATTTTATACCGTCCCATTTACCTGGGGTTTCAAGATATATATGTTGATATTTATCTGAACAGATCTAAAGTCCGCAATTACGGTTTCTAGATTACTGAACATTTTTTAAAAATAAACATTTAGTAACTGTATAAACACTAAGAGTTCAAAGGATTTTTTTACGTGGTTGAGAGAATTTAATTTTGTTTTCTTTTCAGGAATACAAGTAGTAAGAGTGTTGTCTATATCGGGACATTTATTCGTGACTTAGTGATGTACCTCAACAAAAAACATATAATTAATTAAATAATTCATGTATTCTATTCAGTCTTATCATCGTTATCGTTCATATCATCGTTATTTCGTTCGTATCATCGTTAGGGTCTTTGACATGGCCAATGTCGTATTTAAAATTCTGTTCACGTCCTCAGCGACATAGGAGTGCCCGCTCCGGGTGGCGTACGACCAATTTCTTCTGAAAATGAAAGTCTTACTCGGAACTTAGTTTATTATGGAATCGAATTCGTAGAAGGTGAATATCGCGAGAATTGATGTTAACATCCCAAATGAATATAAATGTGCTAACTTTAGGAATGTTTCCTTGGATATATTTTTGGTGGAAGATTTTATTCTTAGTAATAAATTTATGGCATCACTTATAGCCGTAGTTAAGTAAAGAGTTAGTGTTCTTTGTCATTAACTCAGTTCACAAAATTATGCTTCAAGTCTTAAGTCTCAACATCACATATATGCATATTATTCAATATAAAAAAAACTTGTTATTTTGCTAATAACATAATTTGTTATCAAGTAATACACTCGCTGTTTTGATTTCAAATAAAAATAAGGGTTCTAATGATTGGAACAAGAATAGAAAGCGAGTCTGAACTGTGCCCGAGTTTATAGAGCAAAGTTTTGGTTTACTTTGTTACTTAAACATTGCAAAACGTTGGAATAGGATTAGCGCGAATTCCAGCTTTATTTTGCTTCTTTTATATACTTGCAGAACATAAAATACTGTAACTGTGAACATGTATATCCGTGGTGTAATAAGGGGCGGCGTAACTCAAACACGATATTATTTTTTTACAAGGACGACCTTAGAGCTGGAAATCTCCTGTCGAGCGATATTACACTGCGGGGTATAACATAACCTATAGTAAGACAGTCTAATGCCAAAGGAACACACCCGATTATTGCTTTTTGCAGAACATTCCTTGACGTTGAAAAAATATGTATGTTTTTTATTCTTCGTAAATTATGAACGTGTTAACAACTGAACTTTTAAATTTGGATGAAAGTACATTTTTAAGGTTTGTGAAATATAAAAAAGGCATAAGAAGACACTTTTGTGTAGAGTTTTACACTATCAGCTTTATATTTCTAAGTATTTGCGGTATAAGTCTATAAGAATTATGACTTCGTAAAAGACTGTATAACTTTGAACCGAGCTTTTACCGTTCACAAGCTTTATTATCAAAATAAATTTATTTTTAACCAGCGGTAGTCAACGACTGCAAAGTGAATCTATCTGACCGTTTTTATAAAGTTTATAAAGCATTTGTGACTTTAAAGTGCCGCTGATAGCGAATTGAATTTATGGCATCATGAAATAAACTCGTCCAACGTTCGTTCTTGAATAAATCTAATTCCACGGTTTTGTCGTCACAATTTTATGTTGTTTATGAATCAAATTATCCGGGCCGTTATGCCGTTGAGGTCGTGTTAAAAATTGTTTTCCTTTTTTATTTATCTTCTGTTCACTTAATTTTTTAAAAATGCATTGTTAGAAATTGTGTATTCGTAGGAAATTTTAAATAAACGATTCGATATGAAAACTAAAAATAAAATTATAGCAGTGGCAGTCAAGAAGTATGTTTCTTAAAGAATATCTCAAGGATTTATGAGACGGTCGAAGTACTGAGGACGTAAAATAGACTACATCTGCAGCCCGTATTAGTCGTATAGTAGTGATATTGGACGTCTGACTACTGAATGTAGCAGCTTAGACTTATTTCATCGTTGAAATTGCATTTACAATAAGGAAACAGATGTCAAATTTTCACGTCAACTGAAGTAGATATATATTTTGTATACCTACTATATCAATATTAATATTCATTAATGTGTCCGGCGAATCAACTTTGAAAAGTACAAGATTAAAAAATTGTTTTTTTCGTTTAATAATAATGTAAGTATGGATGAAAAGAAACAATATATATTTATACGTTTATAGCGTAACTATACTTAAGAAAAGAAATTAATATTTCCAGCTTCATCATCATAATTATATAGATTTATGACATAAGACAGGTAATTATTTAGTGATAAATGAATGGTACAAGCAAAATTACTTTCCTTCACTTTAACGTATACTTTCTCCAAAGTAGAAGTTTGCTTGTTTTCTTCGTAAATTTTTATGAAGAAAACAGACAAACGTTACGTAGCAATTATGTTACTAAATTGTAAAGTATTTAGTGATAACTTAGACTATTTTAATTTAAATTTATACCATATATACACTATACAAAATGTACACAGGTTTAATATGCGTTTTACCTACCCTGTTTTTGATATGGGTCAAACAGACAGTAGTATCGTTTTTCTAAGCTTTCGGTAATATTCTAAAAATTTAGGACTTTATGATATGTATATCGTTACCGTAGTTTTATCTCTAAAAGAGCCCTTTAAAAGAGAATTGTCTCAATGGATTATGAATAGTTAGTTTATATAATAAGTTGGATATACTCCAACTTTTCTATACATTGCAAAACCTTCCGGCGTGCTGTCGCCGCATCGCGACGCGCCATTTATACCATTGTTGAGTCGCAGGCAATCAGTTGCTTTGTGAGGCTAACTTGGTCTCTTCTCAGCGAAACTCAAAGAAAACAATTTTCTCAAGGCTACAAAAACATCCGACCAAAACATTCGCAAAGCATTTTCATTTTAAATGCTAGTAAAGAATGCACTTAAATGCGAGAAATACAAATTCACTCGCAGAGAAAATGAAATACTTCTTTGTATAGCAGAAACAGCGATGTTTTTGTTTGTTAATTTTCTGTACTAAAAGGTAAACGACAATTTTTTTTGGTAAAGACTCAATAATGAAAACATTAAACTGCGTTTAATTACGAATCACGGCTGATGTTAAATAATTACCATTTGGTTAAAGGTGTAGGTAACACGCAGGCACTTCGGGGGATTAGATCGGGAACAAAGGCGGGATTAACCTTGTTCAAACTACGTTTACCCTCAATAAATCCTGCGGATGACTATCCGTTGTGTATTTTATGGCTTCTAAATGTCCATTTAATATATACATTAAATCAATAATTTCCATTAATGTATTCTTATGTAATTATAAATAAGTATAGTAACTACTAAATACCTATTTATATTGTAGACGTGTGTTACTTCGCGAGTATAACCGCGTTGATTCTTTGTAAACTTTTAAATAGTAATGATGATAGGATGTTTGTCGTTTATCGTTATATTGTTTTTTGCTTGCTTGCCACACTTTCATTAGAATAACTTTAGCTACATTCAATTTTTGAATGATTTTCGATTTTTCTTTAAAAATTGTGATTAACTAAAAAAGATATATCTTATGTCAAACATAGGAATATAATAGCGAGAAAATAAAGAGAATAATAAAAGTTTTGGCACGCCTCCTATTATAATAACCCTTGAGTTATATAGCTCGTTCTACTTTGAGAAGTTGTTCGCAGCGCTCGACCGCAGTTTACGCTAATGTTTATAAAATGTATTGCACGAGGACGCCTTTGCCCCACATTTTGTCGAAGAAAATGTATTTTTAAACTTAATAGACAGTAGTTTAAGCTTAACGTCTTAGAAAATGCAATATAGCTGACTTTTTAAATATTTATTACCTTTTCTTTTTGATGAATGAGCCATTATAGCTTATTCACAAACAAAATCATGTATCGTTACTGTTGTGCTATTCTATTTAGTACAGACAAACTTTGTCACGTATATACTTTGCATAAGTGATTGTCCGTGTACCTTATGAGAGCATGTTTGTGTCAGTTAAATATTGAAGACCGGTTATAAAATTTTTTGTTTTCTGTTTCAACGTCTAATAAATCGACAATAGGCATGTCTACTAGTAAGTTGTTAAGATTTCTCAAATAAGGCATTGACCGCAAGGTCGTGTTTCCAAACACAACACTAATCTGATTTACTCAATGTTCGTATTGAAGGGAAAGTGTTTTTTTATGAAAAAATACGTTTACATGTTTCAGATGTGCTATTTTTTCTTGGAAGTTGCGTTTAATTTGACATTTTTATTTATAGGTTTATTTATCTTCTTGAATGATTTATTGCTAACTGAAAATCCCATTGCAAAAAAGGGTTTAATAAAAAATTACATTTGAACTTTAATACATTTTACGAAAATCTATAATATATAATATAGTTAAAATTCTCTTTAAAACCACATTGTCCCTTAAAGAGAAAAACGTACCTACCCATTTTATAGGAAGTTTGACAAACTAATGTTTTATTACGTGCATGGTTTATTTACTGTAAACATTTAACGAATTTTTCCGCACAGTCGCATTTTGTGAACGATTCTAATACCTTTGAGTGTGCCTCGTCTTTGTAAAACGAATCACGACACCGCACTGGTATTTTGTATATTCTACTTGTTGCTCTCTAGTATCTTTTTTTCAAGAATGTGTACATTTGATGTAGGATATGGTTAAGATGCTGGTTTCAGATGTTCTCGACTCAACAAAATGAAATGTATTTCGTTGGGACTGAGAAATTAATGAAGTTATTAAATTTTTGTCCAATTATGTCAAATGGCGTGCTGATGTTTGATCAATATTATAAAAAATATTTTTACGTTATAGGATCTGAATATTTTTGGTGTTTTTAACAACGGTCAGAACAAATTAAATTCGACTGGCTCTGCAACCTTTCTTCATTTTTACCTTTTGCTATGCAAACAAAATCTTTTGAATTTTATATTCACTATTGATGTGAATTTGAATCAATGATTTCTATTGCGGAATTTGAGTTTAAGTAAAATAAGTGTAACTATACTTTTTTGAAAATAAGGTCGCTAATTATTGTTATGTTGAAATGTATGCTTTAAAATTATTATTTTTATAATTTCTGGTTTGTGTTCGAAGAGTTGAAGCCGAAGAAGCACCTAATTAGATATCGTGAACGAATGTATAAAAGTATAAAAAAGGTACAGAGTAAAACAAATAAAGTTATATTTTAATTTCATTTGTTTTACTGATTGTTTAATCTCGATATCGCAGAGAAGATAGCAAAAAGTATATGGAAATTTTATATTGATTATTTAGACTGAGACTTCACAAATAAATAAGTATCTTTTTTGTTCTTCTATCGATGTGTGTTCTTTAGTTCAGTTTGCGTTTCATTACATAACAAGTTATACAAGTTAGTAAAATTTTTTTAAATCTATAGTGACAGTCTTTGGAAACGCAATGGACCTTGTAATAAAATAGAGCCAGGCGTCAGACAGCGGAATTATGTAAAGTATTCCGTGACTATTGTTTTAAACTTGTAACTATTCCATAATGTAAAAGTTTAAAGTGATGTGTACTCGGATAAATAGTTTTTGAAGCACCGATTTGTCAATGGTCGCTGCTTTTTTTAATAGTTCAAAGGATATTTTGGCAATATATCAAGTCTAATGACTTACGATAAAATGTTGGAGGGCTCTCGTATTAAAACTATATATTGTTAATTACTGAAAATAATATTTAGTGAAGTAGTAAAAAGATAGAAGTAGTCTAAAGATGATGAAATTATAATACCTTTGATACATACCGCAAATATACACATTCGTATATGGCGCTTCCGAACTCTAGTACCCCGTGACTTTACGCCTATAAATAATTTTAGCTTTAACAATTCAAGTAGAATTTTAGCCCTGCCGTAAAAATATGTTTCTGTGCGCTTGTCTTGTATCTCGACGGACGCACTAATTAAAAGTTTCAGCAATTAGCGTAGTTTAATTATTCATGGCATCTTGTCGCGCTGACATTTTTGCGTTGTAAGAACTAAGACAGCTCTGCTCCGTAGCAGATACCGTTATTGTTAACGAGGAAACATGAATGAAATAAATGGAATTTTCCATTAGCTCAGTATATTATAGCTTTAAAGGGTAGTGAAAGTGTTGTATTTAGCACTAGTAGAGCTGCGCAACCTTTTTTCGAGTTTCTATAGAAATATTTGGTCATCTGCGATTAACTGTTATAGGTCTTAGTTAGAAAATGGCTTGCAGCCAAAGAACTAATTAGTATTATTTTTAACGTCGATTATTATTCACATAAAATAATCTCGATCGGAATTTCCGATTCGATTCTACATCTGAATATATTTTGATTGGCAGTTGTAATTCGTTACATTTTTTATTCCACAGTTAATGGTTGTCTTTTCATTTCAGAAAACAACCAAAGACTTTCGCCTTCGATCACTGTTTCTACTCGCTGGACCCGGAACTCAACAATTTTGCGTCACAAAAGACAGTCTTTGAGTGTTTGGGACGAGACATCTTGGATAATGCCTTCGATGGATACAATGCTTGCATATTTGCGTATGGACAAACCGGTTAGTTCTGGCTTTTGACAACTAATCATATTTCCCCATACGTATTATTTACATTTTGTTTGAAATAGGTAAATTCTGCAATACTCCGATTATTTCCAGGTGTGTATTTAAAGGAACTAATCGTTAATACAATATTTACTTTTTATTTAATTTAACACAATTCGAAATGATTCGTGTAGATTATTACTTTAAATCGGAAGTACAAAATAATCTGAAATAATAAATGAATGATGGCAGGGTTACATAGGTTTGGATTTTGGGTCCAATATATGAATTTCGTGGTGCTCGAAATAAAAATACAGAAAGCTACAAAGACGCCTTGAACATTTAATAAATTACACCTGGTTGGGTCAAATGAGCCTAATTCTTGCTTATCGATGAAAATAAACTTTGTTTCGTTAAAAAGTCTTTAGACCTTGCTTGCTTAATTACATAAGGCATTCGAAGTTTATTTGTATATCATATCATTTGTTCAACTGCTTTGATACATTCGTACATTTCGTCTTTTCGTAGGCGTTGTGTAATAATAAACCGGTATATGTATAAGCCTAACCATAATGAAGCTGCCTCTCATTACTCATTCATAATATTGTACGACTTTGCCATTCATGGCGGCGTTTGTGTTGCTATTGTTATCAGCAGCTTGCGGTTTTTCCTGATTTATGTACATTTGTGTGGCAAATATTGTTTCTAGTAATTTCAATGCTCGTTATGCCTAAACCTTTAAAAGTCTTTTACCACCTGTAGTTTGGTAATCGCACAATACAATCTGTGTTTATTCTTAAATGGCTCAGAATATTTGAAATAGACATCTTTGAATATAAAATCAAATCGAATTCAACCTACGACGACAGAGATAACAATTTACGTTACTCATTTAATTATAGGATCATAATGTTACAACATACGACGTGTGAAAGGTAGAGTAGTCGCCTGATTGTTTTAAATATGTACATAAATGATGACGTAGTATAGATAGAGAATTTTTCGTTCTAAATATAATTAATATTTCATACAGGTCTTTTGTTTGTTACAAACGCGAGTGGTACTCTAGTGATTATTGCCATTGATAGTAGAGTAGGATTGTAGTCCAAATTGTGTGAAACACAATCCTTTCACTATACGAGTATATATACATACAAGGAAACAGCAAAATCCACGTAATTGTCTACGTTTTGTCAAAAATAGACGGCAGGTCGATGAACAAAAGCATACCAAATAATACAAAAAATATTGTTAAAGTTTCGTCTGAGTCAGTGTTATGTTGATCTTTGAAACAACTCTAAGGTTATAGTGAAAATTTAAAAATATCTATTGAATATGTTCAGTTTAATGTTAAATCAATATGTGAAATTAATTATTAACTCCGCTTTTAATATTATATCAAATCTGGGGTAGTTTAAGTCTATATTGTACTACAGTATAATCGCGACCGGCTGGTGCTTAATTATTCGGCTTGCTCGATAAGGCAGGCACGTGCTGTAGAGCCTGTGTTGAACCCCGGATACACTTGAGACGTTAAAATTCTACACAAACTTCTTGAATATTGTTATCGTTCGTTGATTAAGCCCGTACTCAAAGCAAGTGCATCTTAATTATATTGCGTCTCATGGCATACGATCTTAATAAAATCCGGACATGCTTCATTACTTTCTCATTTTATTAAATCTAGCACATGGAACGTGATTGTTTAAATCTGTTATAATCTGTGAATAAAATTAAAGTTACTCCGATTTATATTTATGATAATTTTTTAATATTATAATTAAATAATAGACTTTAGCGCTAATGCTTTAATGTCTCTTTATCCTTGAGCTAAGCGAGACGCAACGTCTGGCTGAAAATTAAGATTACGTGTAACTTAAATGTAATTTGTTGAAAAGTTAAACCGAAATAGGGTAATTTTTGTTTTAAGATTTTAACATCGTCTCAATAAAAACTATAAATCGCCTGCTTGTCGTCACAGTCTTAGAGCGATGTTTATCGTTGTAAGGGGTGATGTATTACGTGATGAATATGTAATGTAAATGTATTACGTTGCCGAAATTCGCTGCTTTTTATACCTTCACATGTATAAAAAGTTAAAAGTTATACTTTTTATTAGTTATCTTTAGGTACTATGGATATACCAAACCCAATTTTCTCTGATAGTAACTCAAAATAAACTCCTATTAACACGGAATAACTTAACGGCTGCTACCGTCCCTAAACACAACACAAATAATTCTAACGATGGCGTACGACCAGCCATAATTTCTCGCCTAAAGCCTTAGAGATTTTAATAACGCTCCACGCTTAAATTTTCACCGCTTCTCCCTTGATACGTTAGGTGTAAATTGCTTTTCTTTGCGTTGAAATGTACCACCACCGACGCTTTAAGTTATGTACCTACTTACTCGATATTAAGGTATATGTATAATATGTAGTTTTCTTAGGCGTATTCTTTAATCTACTCAATTCCTTTTACTTAAATTTTTTGTTCAAAACGATTGATTGTGGTTTTTTCTTTATAATAAAGTTTAATTTATAGTGAAATTCAAAAATACGTAATATGTAACATGATACATATTTATATTATTTAATCGAGAAGTTTTTCATTCATGCTTATAACGTTATAATCAATTAAAGAGAGCAAGATATTTATGTAATCATCGTAGACACTTAAGAAAACTTGTATTTACATAAGTTTATTTTGAATATACTTTAAAGAGAATAAATAAGCTCTGAGGCACATTTTGAAGTACGCACAATATGATGTTTGCAAAATAATTTGCTTTATATACACAGAGAAAAAATTAATAGCGATTCGTGTTCAACTCGGTTATTATTCCATCAGAGTGAGCCGCGATGAATGGAGCAGACGCGAGCGTTAAATCACTTTCAATTGGAACTAGAAAACACAACCTACCTGTCTTTATACTTGGAAAATTTTCAATTGAGGTTTTTTGCTAGACTATTTATGTTGACATTAAAACTTGAACATTCATTTATCCCGTCTAATTAATTTGAATCAAGAAAAACCTCCTTATATTTAATTTAAATTTTGTTATTTTAATTGCATCGATTCTTTCTTTCTAAAGATTTTTTTGGAAATATAACTTCGAGAATATTGCACACAGAGTTATATCGGTAAAGTTAAGAAGAAATATGTGTTGGGCTTTTTGTTGAATACATAAATTGGTTAATTTGTTGAAATTACGTCTAAAAGTAGTATATAATAAGTCATGTTGTTTTACGATACTCATTCAAAAATATAGGATTCCTAACAAATATGCGAAATCAGTATAACTTGCCCAATAAAATAAATCTCGTGAGGTTTTATAGAGAATCGAAGTCGTCGCCGTGATGAGAAATTTGTTTAGGCGGCGTAAGAACGGCCCAGTGAGGCCTAAGGTAGTGGACTGGGAGACGCTTTTTTGATTAGCCTTCATACGCGAGCATCATCACGCCGAACGTGGGTGTCATTTACAATTTCTTCCTCGTTATAAAAAAGGCCGAGTAGAGATTGGTGATCAATTTCACGCGTATAACTA
>JAOSYY010000016.1:2329767-2349198 GCA_025727935.1 Hebomoia glaucippe
GAGTATTCCGTTACAATGTTTACGCGCACCCCATTTTGGAGAATTGCCACGTGATGCAGCATTTCGAGATTATTGTTTCCGGGAGTCGAGACGTCCTGCGCAGGTCTTGTAGAATCAAATGGAGCCGCTTTGGCCGATGTCCAACCACGTGCCAAATCTCGTTACGTTGGAGTAGTGAACTGACGGATGTTACAAAGATCCTTCCGATAGTCTGAAAAGATGAATACCCCTTAAAATAGTTTATTATTGTTGAGAATGTGAGCTTATAATCATATAAGAACAATTTTTTATCTATATAAATAAAAGTGAACCAATAATCGTGTCGCTGAGCGCAATTAGATATATATTAGATAGATATTTTTTTAATTCCTTGAGACTTGAGAAAGGTTGCTAAAACTGAAAAATTAAAATATAGTCGACGTTAGAGAGAAAACACAGAATATCCCTATTAAGTCTTCATTAAAAATGATATCTAAATGAAATATTTTGTAAATAAAGCTTCATTATTTTGTTTTAACAAGTGCACGTAGATGACTTACAAAAAGAATAAATCATGTTTTCTAATTCTCCGTGAAGAAGGAAACTAGCGAACACTATTTGGAAATCTATTTGCTGCTTAATCAAAACTTAGCAGTGGAGTTATTTACCGTAGAATTAGTTCCCGTAAAGTGGGCACGAGCCGCGTAAGCGCCACACCTGTGCAACTTAAGTAGATTAGACGTAATCCATCGTACTTCGCCCCGGGCATGGCCTCTGAGCTAATTGCGTCTGAAAGATAGGATTGAATTGATAACTATGAGTATCACAATGTTTATAACCTGTTATTTCAGGCATAAACACTTGCTATCTTTACTAAACGTCGCAAAGAGCAGCCTTAATATGTAGCGATATATATATTTTCATCTAAAGAAAGCATTTGAAAAAAAATTGTTTCAAGAAAAAGGTACCATAATTTCCTATATAGAAGATTTCTCCACCACAATAGGGAAATTCACTATCAGCAAAGAATGTTTAATGAAGGAAACTCTATACATTTTTTAAAACGCGTTACATTTTTGTGATGTACGAAAAATTTAAATATAAATATACATATCGTTACAGGCGTTGTGTTGCAAATGACAGGTGAAATTACGTACAATTTCAGAGAAAAGTTAAAAAAGTACCTACTCTGAAAGCTTCAGATACTTTTCTTTAGTATTATGTACATCTCGTGCCAAAAAACCTTTCAAACATAACATAGGATATCCATATGTCGCCACCTTAATTATTTCTTAAACGAATATTTTTATTGTTGTTAAGTTAATTGAAATAAAAAGTTATCTAAAGAAATATTGTAAAATACTGTATATCACGTATAGTTACTTTGCAAAATTTAGTAACGTTCAGAAGTGAAACTTGACATAGAGTCAGCCGCTTATCCGTTTGAATTATTTAATTCTAATAGCGGCGTAGAGATTATAGAAGCGTTTCTAAGCTATGTGAAATAGCCTCTTGTGTGTCAGATAAGCGGTAGTAATCTTCACGTTATACATGTGGAAATTGCTCTGTATTAGTTGAATTGTTCTACTAACGCCCTTAGCTTATTATTGAATTCATCGCATAATGTTAATACATCTTAAATGCTCTTTTTTATATTACGTAGTGTATTTGCATGTACATATTTTTAAGAGTAAAATTTTAATCTAATTTATTAATTATTCTTATATTTATGATGCAATTATGCTTTACAATAGCAGTATTTTTAATACTTCGATTGCTCTTGTTTCATATATTATACATTTGGAAACATCTGGTTTATATAACATTATTCTCCAAGTTCACGAGAATATTTTCTTGAAAAACTTTTATGGATTAAATGTTGTAATGTAAGCATAACACTCCTACAAAATTTCGCATTATTATATATATAATAAGAAGCTCCAAGGCTTCGCACGACTGTAATTTGCTAATGAAGAAAATGGCAACTTTACAAAACATTTAATTTCTTTACGTAAACAAGTTTAAATAGGATGAATTCGTAAAGTGTATACAATTATATACCTTCAGTAAAAAAAGGCAGTGAAAGTGTATCTGCTGCATCGTTCAGAAGTATTTGGCGGTCGCAATATAATTTTTAATATGGGTATAGTATACGATATGCTAACGGCATTCAAAAACTTCGCTGTTATGTATTAATAGTGATAAATTAATAATGTTAACCTATGTAAGTAGTTTATTCTATAAAGTGTATAAGTTACGTTTATAGAAATAAATTCATAATGTAACGAAGTTTCAGTTCAGTATAAATATCAGTATATTTTGTAAATAAGTCCCCAAGGCGTTGACTAACTTTGTTTTGGGTACTTTGTCACGAATTTGCTTCGAAAACAAAATTGAACTTTATAATGAAACATTTTACTTTAATGTATTTGTTATCAAATTATACAATATAAATATAAGTATAAATGTGTGTTACGTTATCTGAATACACGTTGTATACCTTGCAAATTGTTTTCGTTTTTTACATTAATCATGCGGACTTCCATATAAATGTGAAAACTATAATGTTTTAATTTCTAACGGAGTGTTTACTAATAGGAAATCAACACAAGATAGTTAAATCCTATTCTCCGTTAATTTAAAGATTTTATACCATACTTTTTTTTTAATAAAATGAAATATCACTAAAACTACGTTAGTGTATAAATTTTTTTATGATACAATTATTCAGAACATTACGACTTTCAGCTAAAATGTTAGAGTTTAGATTTTGACGGTCATTACTTAGCGAAAATTCCGCTTGAAGTAGATTCATTTATTTTGTAAAATGTTACTGCTGTATTTTAATTTGAGAGGGATTCAACGTTCCTAACAAGTGTACAGTGTTATTATAATCGCTGGATAATGTTGAAGTGGAATATATGGAGTTAATGTTTAACTGCTATTGAAAACTATTTTCAAAATCTTTAATTATTGCCTGTTTTAATGTGGCATATTATATAGCTATCGACACAGACTAAAAGTAGGTACTTTTATATGTGATGTATATAAATTGAATGTACAAAGGGTTATCAATACTATAAATATAATTCCAAGAATAATATGTTGGTTTACGTGAAAGTATTATACTGCGGGAATAGTAATTTTTCCAACACGTGATTTTAATTCGGAGATATATTGTAACCTTTATTTAAAAATATAAGATTAATAAAATATATTAAAAATAAAGAAGTTGTGCCCTGAGGCTATTCGAGTATAGGCCAGACATATTTCTGTGTGTATTTCAATGATCGTGGTCATCTATCTACAATATATAATGTTTTAAACGCCAATAACGCTCGTATTATTTCGATAAAAGTAATACTATCAGAAAGATATTAATAGAAAATAATATTTCAATCTAAGCAACTCGTTAAGATTTTCACACTCGAAATTTTCGCGTAATAAGTAAAGTTGAAACGGGAACAAAGCGTGTTGTAAGCGCGCCCGGGTGACCTAAAACTGGAGGCTGCAGGTGCCAGTTCTGTGCCGCTTACGGTACGGTCCAAGATGCAGATGGCTTCAGTTACGAGTATAATACGTTAGTTTTGAACATAGAACCGATTGTACGTGGTTATGAAAATATTTACCAATACAAATACCCATTAGAAATTTTAAATGAAGAATATTTATTCTGTATAATGTTGTGCCATTGTTCATGTTTCATTTGTAATTTATTTCTACAATAGAAATAGTAACAAGTATTATGAGAAACATTCTGATTTTCAACATCACGATAGATACGATTTTATTTTTTATTTCGTTTTAATTAAAAGTATAAAATATGGAAAATTATAAATGACGTTCTGTGAAATGATATTATACTTTTGAAAAATATACAATCGCGTTCTGTATTCCCTTGGTACACGCGTAAACACAGCTTTAACTGCCTAGTGTTTGCATTTGTTAATTGTGAGTTGATGCGCGCGCCCTCTATTATATTTTATGAAAATATAGTCTATGTTGAAATACCAGTTTTATTTCATTCGTCAAGCTTTATTAATTTAAATTGTTGGAATTAAAAATATAGGTCAAGAGCTCATCACTGAGTAATTGATTTTGACCACCAACTCAGTCTTGTTATCGTTTTGTGAATCTAATTATTTTTCCATCGAACCAAAATAATGAAAACGTTGTTGAATATCTTAATTATCCGTTATTGCAAGATTTATCTTGTTTATTTTGTTCCTTTCTGTTCTTTACTTTACACTTTATGTTGTCATTGGAAACTTTACTTTCTTCAAATTGTATTGCATATGTAAGGTGACTAAGGAAATTTAAAGTATTATATCGAACCAATTTACAACAGTAACAACAATGCCTCGCGATAAATGTGCTGCGGTTGGCTGTCCGCCAGAATTTGAAATCATCTTTTGTACGAATTTCAAGTCTTGTTGGATTTTTAAGGGCTTCCTATAACTAAGGAAAAAAGTATGAAATTGAAAAGTATAAAGGGTTTTTACGAATTATTGAAGGCATTTTACACTTTGTTTGCAGTCAGTCGTCAGTTGTTTTTTTTCAGTCATGTGTTTTGTGGACTCCATGAGGTTGGATGCGTTGAGGGGTTGCTATTTCGATTTTTTTCAGATCTAACAGATTTATATGGTAGTTATGCGTCTCGTCATTTTCGAATATTGAATTGGTAAACAACATGGAAATTTCGCCCGGTTGACCAACCACTGATCATTTTTTTAAAGATAGTAATGCGCGTTTTATTTCAGTGTTTGAATATAGGAATAATTTAAAGAT
This sequence comes from Hebomoia glaucippe, assembly GCA_025727935.1. Lineage (NCBI taxonomy): Eukaryota > Metazoa > Arthropoda > Insecta > Lepidoptera > Pieridae > Hebomoia > Hebomoia glaucippe. The sequence goes on from JAOSYY010000016.1 coordinate 2,334,535, forward strand.
AAATAGGTCGTACCGAATACACAGTAATCATTATTCATTATATTAACGATATGACATCAGATTGAAGTGTTTGTTATCTATCAGTAAGTGAGTTGTCCACGTCTATCGATTATTATAATAAAAATCTTTAAGTATTACATTTCTAGTTTCCACCACGTGTTGCTGCCTTATTATTATAAAGCAGAATTATACTTTATAAAAAAAATAAAATAAAACCAAATTTTAAACTCTAGATAATCATACATAATACATCAAGATTAGGTACAATGCAAAAATAAAATCATGAGATAATAAAACTAATGTCTACATAAAAGGACAATCGTGTTTCCACGCCTCTAGGAGTCTCATATATCAATGTGACCGAGGGCGTTTTTATAAAACTGGTGCGTAGGGCAATAAGACTGAAATCCTTCTTGCTATCGTAAGAGTTATGGCGGACAGGGTCGACTCGACCACTGTAATCACATTACGAATGTTGCTTGCGATGACCTATGGAGGTAATGGTAATTTTTTATAACACACCTTTTCTTTGGTAGGGACTCCTATAACAGAAATATATTAATTAATATTTTGGAATATCGACGCTTATATTATCACTTATCCTAATTAGACCATCTATACAAATGAAATTAACCTTTCAGATCAGTGCGTCTAACTTTTCCTGCAAAGGTATTTAGTTTCATATATGCGCATTACACCACCTTTGCGAAAAGCGTACTGTACGCTGACCTTACGCTATTTCCGTACAGAGGGTGCTTCCCTTAACTCGTTGTTCTCGAGATGTCGCGGTCGAGTGCTCTTACGCAGACTTAAGTTTTAAATGTAGCGTGAGAAATATAATCTCTAATAATTACGTCCCAACAAGACATTGAAGACAAAAACTAAGGACAATTTGAATTCGTAAAAAGTCTTTATTCCATCGGTGATCGGTATCATTGAGGGAATAGATTGTAGACAACGAGACATAAAGCAAAGTTTCTTTTGATGGATGATTAAGAAAAATTATTTTAATATTTTAACATCGCAATTAATAAATAAACTTTTAATCTTATTTTACAATATATTCATTGAAAGGGTAATAAAACATTATGGCCTTAGTCTTTTTCAGTATTGAAACCATAAATTCAAATTTTTTGAGTTGTCAGAAAAGCATAGCAAATAAAGAATAGTCTACTCTCGTATATGCATTAATTACTTTCCGGTTTTTATAAAAGTTTTATAAATATTCTCTAAAATTTTCGTTAAAACTACCTTAGTATTTTTCTGGCACACGTATGTCATGTTGATACATTCCCATTTCCACTTATCTCAAGTGTATTGTATTTTCGTTTTGTTTTCCAATATTCTGAAACATTGGGACCATATTTCATCTTTAAACGAAATTCTCTTTGTTCATGAATCTTAAGTTATTATTTTGAGACATGTAAAATCATCTATAACCTTTGTGACTTCATTTTTCAGTATATCAGTAGGAAAATGAAGAAAATAAAAAAAAAGTTATAGAATTCAACATACATGATATTATTTTTGTTCTAATTATGAATTAAATAAAAGATTTATCTTTATGAATTGTACTTAAGCAACTAATGTCTATATTGAAATATGAAAATCGGAAAACCTATATAACCATGTTAAATAAATTCCTGAAATATAATATTTCAATAATATATACATTTTTTAACTCTTGTATGTGCAGTAAAAAAAAGATATTCAAAGTTAGTGTATCACCTATCCCTTATTAAGAAATAAATAAAGTAAATGAAGGAATAACTAAATAATAAATAAGAATAACCGTAATCATTCCAAATATCAATATTGTCTTTTGCTTCCAGGTTCAGGGAAATCATATACTATGATGGGTGCGCCGGGGTGCGATGAAGGTGGAATTATTCCAAGGCTTTGTGATGCCTTATTCGAAAGGATAGCGAAACAACAGTCACCCCCCGCACTCACATATAAGGTGAGCTTTCTAAGAATTCTCCATCAACCTATTGATGCATTGGAGCGTTTCCATTTTTTTTATACTCTCCATGATGCGAGTAAAACGGTATTGACACTTATTTTAAAAGCGAAATTTATACTTTTCTCATTCTTTTTCTAGGAAAAGTATTGAATTTGGATATCCGTTAATATTGTATAAGATAAAGTTATTAATATTCCCTTCTTAGTAGCGTTAATATAATTTTAATTTCTCTGATTCAAGTAAATTAGATTTTGTCTCGAGTTGCAATATGAAGTTGGGTTTGAATGAGACACATATTTATAAAATTCTTAATAGTTAGGGATATTCACAGGTGGAGGTGTCGTACATGGAGATCTACAACGAACGAGTTCATGACCTTCTGGATCCGGAGACGACGAGGCGGTCCCTCAGGGTGCGCGAGCATGCAGTACTGGGGCCCTATGTAGATGGTCTCTCTCAATTAGCTGTTACGTCTTATCAGGTAAACTATTAAATGTCGCACGATGTTCTTTTTAAAGTAAATAACAGTAATTACCAGCTTAAAAGATTAAAAGAATTATATCGATAGAGTCGAATGGTTGAAAAATGTATTTTAATAACACTGGTAATTAATTATTTTATATCGGTCCAGTTACGTCGAGTTTTCATGCCCTACCAATTATTGCAATTTTTAATCTAGCTTCTTTTTAATTTAAATATAAAACCCCTATTGTATCACATACAAGGTTCACATTTTATAAAAGTAAAGTATGCATACAAATTCTTTTGACATTGCCCTTGATTTTGATACCTATGTCGGTAATATCTCTACATCCTATTGTTAGAAAATGAAAGGCCAGAGTGTCTTTTATGATTAAACCTAAAGTTTTCGAGTAAAGAGTTATATTACAATGTTCAGAGAATAAGTGAGTGTTTACTCACTCTTAGGGTTATTACAAAAGATATGAAATAAATGTTATGTAAGTGGCACACCATCGGACAGTAATGTGCTGTCAAACGTAGTTTTAAATCGATGAAAATGCGGTAGAACTACCATAGAAATAAAAGAAAACGCTGCCAAATTAAAAGGGTTTCAGTTCTATCTTGTATTCATGTAAGACGTTTTAAGGTTTTGATTCATTTTACGACCAGTCTTGAAATCCGCTGCGCTCATGAGAGAGTTATCCGTCTTAATCTCTATCTAGAAAGTTTCCCGAGATTCACTTAAATATTAGGAATCACGTCAATCGTGGCAGTGAAGATTGTCTGTTCCGAAAGCTTCATTACGCCGCTTCGTGTTCCGACGCTTAATGGCATCCATTATTTTGTCTTGATTGCTGTTAATACCCCTTCTACTCCAAACGCTTAATTTTCTAAGTTTCGTTTTAAAGCGATCTACTTGCCGATGCCTTTTTTCTTTTAAATTTAATTTAATTTAGTTAAATCGAAAGGAATAATTAATATAGCTTTTTTAACCTCTGGTTCAAGAACTGGTGTTAAAGAAACTTCTAAACGGATGTGCTGTTTTTTTTGTGAAAATGTGTAACATTGTTTTATAACACGTTATCCTAGGTTTAGACATAGGACACGAACAAGAACACTAAAAAGTGTTGTCATATTACCATATTTGTTGAGAAAACTATGGATTTTGGTCCGACTGTTCTAGAAGGTTATCTTTACTGAGTTATCAAAAGTGTCCTTATTTTATTTTTAGCTTGTATTCGAATATAGGGAGGAAAATTAAATACCCAACGTTTCCACAATATTCTGTAATCATACTGTCATGAATTATTCAGTTCAATTTTATCGAGTCTTGCAAAAACTCAATGGATAATGGACAATGGGTGTTATTGGCATTTGTAGAACTATTCTGTAACGTTCATCTGAACAGAAAATAAATTTCTTATCACCCTGGTGAATAATGATTTGTTAATATAAAACACAGACAATCGCTGAAAACGCGGTAGAACCAGTTTCCTGTTTATAAGCCCAATGAGTCAAAAAAACAGCTTCAATTAGTCGTGATCCAGAAAGCCGATCACATATTTGCCTTCAAGAAAAAACGATTAATATCACAGGCACAGAATTGTGTCTGACACGTTATTCTATCGTTCTATAGTTGCAACTGCAATAGCTCACGGGGCATATGCTTACATAAAAGTACCGATCATTAAAATAAACGATAGATGACTTGATAGATATTATTTTGCTACATTTTTGGCAAATATATAACCGTATCATCTTAACCTAAACTTCATTTTTTTTTAATTTCTACTGAAAAATATTATATATTTTTGTGTCGCGCAGACTTGCAGACCCTTGCGTTTTAAATGATTGATCGTTAATGAAACTGAGTTTAGTTATTACCAATTGCCGTTTAAAAAAAACTTCCAATCGTACGTAAACAGAAATTTCGTTATACGTAATAGATAATCTGACTATTAATGTAAAGCTAATATGTCATACGTATGAAGTAGATATTCATGCAGTGATTACTAAGTCAGAGCACCGATAGAATATGTAATGTATGTTCGCTAGAGTGATGGATGGTTACACATGTTGCCCATATTTTATACTGCTTATTATATTTTAACATTATTTAAGTTTCTTGAGCCAACCACTTGAATAAGTAACTAATGACTTGCTATATAATTTCTATTTACTATCAAACGTAGGAATTTAATAAGATTGTTACCCAATTTGAATTCGTTTATAGCTTACGGCAAATATCTTGGCAACTGGGCTCGATACTTTGTTCGAGAATAGGTTTACTATGTGCAATGGGATGACTTAATTAAACGTCACTTCACGCCATAAGAATTGTTTCCATTTCTTTATTGTCAATAGTGATGTGCGAATTTTGTCTACGTTACACTGAAATGGTTGTAATTTATACGAAATATAATAATCATCACTCTTTTCCTGAGAGGTAGGAGAGCGTTTAGAGCATCAACAACGCTAATACAGTAATATAGTTTAGTGCTGAAAAGTATAAGTTGTGAAAGGGGGTTCGAGACTAGGCTCGGTACAATTCCAAACAAAGCCTGGCACTCACATTAAACCGGCAAACTGAACGATATTTACTTAGGACTGTTTGAAATACCATTATTGATTTAAGCTTTGTCAAAAGTTACAAAAGCGAGTAATATAAATAGAAAGACGTATTATATTACAATTAAATAAATGAAAAAACGATCCTTTTGTTGTAAGATGTTAACAAAGTTATTTGCGTAACGAATTTCAAGGCTGGAAATAAGAATTTTCGGACAATTAAATCATCAGGTATTCATCTGATCCCCTTTTACCTGTGACCTTTTACACCCTAACGTGCCTGTAATTCCAATTATGTCCGGTCGAGAATAGTTAAAGTAAGTTAAATTAAAGGATGGATTGTGCTTTATTTTTATTTGATTGAACTTGCCGTCCAAAAACTGCAGAGAGGCAATTTTATCTAGGTGTGAGAACGTATTTTTTTTACTACTACATTATTTCCTAAATTAGTATTTTCATCAACTGTCACAATAGATCGTGAGGTAAGGGGTGTGAAGGTCTTTATAGTTGTAAATGATCCTCTGCAACTGTAAACAATATCGACTAGATGCTTGATATCAACAAGTGCGAAACAAGGGCTTAGTGAAAGTACTATCGCGCATTGATTATTCAATGAACTCTTTTCTTTTCAACTTGTGACAATGACCTAATTCCTTTCATACCAAAAACTAGGTTAAAGATGGTGCAAGGATGCAATTACTGTCCCTTTATTCTGAAAGTTATGTGTTTCAAAAAGTTCTAATTGAATTGCAACGTGTGAGTGCAAAAGAGAGCTACATCAATAAAAATACCATTGCAGGTGGTTATATTAGAACAAATTTACATCTCATGGATTTAATTTAATTTTGCCTTGAAGTTTAGTCTTGTTTCCAACGCGGCAAACCGTTACAAGTTAGAACTTCTGACAAGAGGTATATCGCTCCTAGCTGCTGAAATTACTCGGTAGATTATATTACTCCGACAATCCAGAAGCGAATAGCCTACTTTAAACTTAGATATTATGTACCTTTAGTTGAGCCGGTGGAAAAATAAAGAAAAAAGATAGTAATTCTGTTACATAGTTTTAGGTTTAAACCAAGACGCAGCTATAATGTACTTTACAAATATTCTCTTTTTAGGACATCGACAACCTAATGACCGAAGGCAATAAGTCGCGGACGGTTGCAGCAACAAATATGAACAGCGAGTCTTCTCGCTCACATGCTGTATTTAGTGTTGTGTTGACGCAGACCCTCTGCGATTCTGCGACAGGAGTTACAGGCGAAAAAGTAGCTCGACTATCGCTCGTTGATTTAGCAGGCTCCGAGAGGGCAGTGAAGACAGGTGCAGTGGGTGATAGATTAAAGGAAGGCTCTAATATTAACAAGTAAGCTTATAATTATGTATGTCTAATTTAACTTGAATACCATGCGTTATTTATATTATAGAAAGCCAACTAAACCTTCTACAGACTAATAATTTATTACAATAAATATTAAGTAATAGTGGTTTTAGTCTTACTTCTTTTTAATATTTTCATGTATTCTAGTTACTTGAAGCTGCTCTGATTAATATGATGTTGTTAACAGTTATAAAAATAAAACATTACTGTAACAAAATACAGATAATTTTCTATGATAATTTTACACCTATCAAATATATTTACGATTGATTGCCTTTTGTTACAGGTCACTAACAACGCTCGGCCTAGTAATATCTAAATTAGCAGATCAATCATCTGGTAAAAACAATAAGGATAAATTTGTACCATATCGAGACTCAGTTTTAACGTGGCTATTGAAAGATAATCTTGGTGGTAATAGTAAGACCGTTATGGTAAGTGCATTTTTTACATTGATATTGTGCACGTATTTAAATTTGTGTAATTATTTGATAAGATTTACGAATATAGACGTTGCGAACTGTTAATGTTCACAGGTCGCTACGATATCTCCAGCAGCTGACAACTACGAAGAAACACTATCTACGCTCCGCTACGCGGACAGAGCTAAACGTATCGTGAACCACGCAGTCGTTAATGAAGACCCCAACGCTAGGATAATACGAGAGCTACGTCAAGAGGTCGAAGCGCTCAAAGAGATGCTCAAACACGCTACGGTAATAATTGTTTAGTACAATGTCTACGATCTACTACGAGATGATAATGATGTGCTACGAGAAACGTAGTGGTTGATTTACGTAATATACAATATGACAAGTATAATACATACCTCCTGTTGGACTGTCATAAGGATAATGTATTTATGCCTGCTGTTTTGAGTTCTATTAGCCTATTAAAAACCTAATTTAAGGAATTTCATGTGTCGAATTAAAACAATTATACATATATAAAAAGAAAGTTAATAAAAGTAAATAAAGTTTCTAATTTTCATTTATAGTATTTTAAACATTACATAGCGAGTGTGTTTAATTCAGTATATTGTTTCCGTCAATGTAATTACTTATCTCATTACTTTTGCTTCTCAAGAAAATTGCATTTTTGGTATTTCCATTAAGAATAATGCCGTAGGTAAAAAGTAGCTAGGTATAAAAAGCTCAAGACGTCGACAATATCACGAGCCCTTGATAAAAGAGGTCACGTATGTACGCATCAACCCCGAGGCGAGGCTAGGCTAAGAGGCCGGGAAATATCTAAAATACCTAGTGAAACTAGATTTTTGATATTGGTATAAAAGAGAAATGTAAATAAGTTAAGAAGCTTTTCTATGTTTTTATTGAATGAAGTTTATGCTCTTTTTGCTTTTTGCTACGTCATAGGAATAGAAAAGAATTAATTAAGTTATCACATACTTTGTAGGTAAGGAAAAATTTTGAAGATTTCAAAACTTGATACTAAACTTGTCGTTGGATATGTAATATCGATTTATAGTTTTCATCATTTTTCTGTTCTTTGTTTTACTTATAAACAAAAATAATAACTTTTATACTAATTAAAAAAAGAGCTGCGGAATCACTTGTCTTACATAGTTGACCTTCCGCTTCAAGTTTCATTTCCAGACAGATTTATAGTATAACTGCTTCCAGGGTCTAATCTATCTGTGAAGCTAAATATATCAAAATCGATATGGAATGTGTAAAAGACAAACAATGGAACACATTTGTGATGCAATATATCAATCTTAGTAAGGATCATACTGAGACACAGCTATAAACTTTTTTAATGACTACTTAATACAAGTTTTTGGGGTTTTCTCTAAAAATAATGGATCAGAAATTTCTAAATCAATATATTTTTTTTTGTCAGGGTTCACCTGTCGGCGAAGATGTTCACGAAAAATTGGCTCAAAGTGAACATCTAATGAAGGAAATGTCGAGGACTTGGGAGGAGAAATTAGTGGAAACAGGTGAGTTCCGATATTTGTAGATGCATAATTTTATAACATATAAACCTTAATTCATTATTATTGGGTTTGTAGAAAAATAAAGAATTTTAGCTATTTTAGCTATAAGGACGATAAAAATAAATAACCAACACATATTTAAATATAATTTCTTAAAAAGAAATCCTGAAGATTTCCCTTATATTTATACAATCGTAGATTGTTCAAAACGAAAAATTGAAATAATTTTAATTTATATGTTACTAATTTTTTGACACTGAAATATACATAGTAATAATGGCTTCGGTGAAGGCTTTTGCTTTGAACCATAATATAAGTAAATGTTATGTATGAATTATCAGGTCGTATTCAAAGCGAGCGTCAACACGCGTTAGAGAAAATGGGTATAAGTGTGCAGGCGAGCGGTATCAAAGTGGAGAAGAACAAGTTCTATCTCGTCAATCTGAACGCGGACCCCTCGCTCAATGAACTGCTTGTATACTATCTTAAAGTGAGTGTTTTATTATCACCCTGGTTTTGTATTTTAAGTACGTTGTTATACTCTTTTTATGTCATCTAATGATGAGGCTAGGAATTTGAGTGTTATTGAGTTGTCAATATACTTTTTTTTTGTATTGACAACTTGAGAGAACAACCTGCTTATTCTTGAACTTTATACAATTAACAAACATATTATTTAAACTAATAATTCTTTAAATATTGACGTCTCCGTATTGCAATATCCTTAAAATGTCATCCAAAGATTTATTTTCACGTAATGGTCTATAGATCTCCGTAATTAACTTTTGATGTACTCTTAATACATATATATCAGTTGGAATAACAAGTAAAAAATGTAAGTTTTGTCTTGACGCCAAATTGCATTTCTAAATATGTAATAGAAAAAAAAAATATTTCCTATTATTGTAATTTATTATTCTAGGATCGGACGTTAGTAGGCGCTGATAGATCAGCTGACATCCAGCTGTCAGGATTGGGTATACAGCCGCAGCATTGTTTATTGGTCGTCGAAAATGGTGCTTTAAATATGGAGCCTGTCGGAGCTGCGAGGTGTTTTGTTAACGGCACTCCAGTAGTCTCCAGAGTTAGACTTGGACATGCGGATAGAATTCTATGGGGAAACCATCACTTTTTCAGAGTCAATTGTCCAAAAGATACTAATGAAATGAGTAAGTCTTGAAGACAATTCTGTTATTTATTTTACGTTTAAGAATTTATTCTCTTTAAAAGAATTTATCTTATTAGATTAGTTTATTTATGAGAGATGGTATTAATGTATATTTTATAAAATTTCTTTTAGTTAATCAGGTATAATCAAAGCTTAAAATAAGAAATAATTAATAAAATTTGAGCCAATATATGAGAGATTTACTCATTTATAATTTTGCTACAGATTATTGATTTTCTTATTTACATGACGTTTTCAGCGACTTCATCTGAACCGCAAACACCCGCACAACCGATCGACTACAATTTTGCGCGAGATGAAATAATGCTAAATGAACTTAGTAACGACCCTATACAAACCGCCATATCGCGCTTAGAAAGGCAACACGAGGAGGATAAACAGGGTATGTATGAATATATACCAAAATCCTATTAATATACTTAACGAGTTGTGCCGGCTTTGCATAGCTATCGTATACCAATGTAGGAAAGAATAGACTTCTTGCTGAATTCGATCTTAGATGTAATATAATGAATAGTATATTACTATATAGTATTTTAATTTCGTTATATCGTTTCAGTCGCATTAGAGAAACAAAGACAGGAGTACGAGCGACAGTTTCAGCAGCTACGAAATATATTGTCACCGTCAACACCTTACCCGCCGTATTCGTATGACCCGCTCAAACTGGGTGAGTTTAAGTTGTACTTACTTTTCGTGATACCTACAAGTCAAATAAATATTTGTGTGAAAGGACTTTGAGATGTGTAAAAGTGACAAGTATTGTTTTATCAGCGTAATGCATTTGACGTTATTATTGATAATGAAGTTAAATCATATACGTATTATTCGAAAAGCAAAGAAACGGTTTACATGTTTATATGAAATTTCCTAAAAAAACCCGAATTACATTTATTGTAATGTCATTATAATGAATAACGTAACAGTTCTATGACGGCTTTTACGTGTCGCACTTTTAGCAGATTTAAAAGTAAATTTTTCTTATTAATATATACTAATAATCTAAAGGTAAAATGACTGCGTGCACACCTACAACCGCGGCGCGAGTTGAACGTTGGGCAGCCGAGAGGGACGACACCTTCAAGCGATCTATCGGACGATTGAAGGCGGACATTCTGCGGGCCAATGCACTCGTGCAAGAGGCAAACTTCCTCGCCGAAGAGATGCGCAGGAACACGCGTTTCAGCGTCACACTGCAGATACCACCGCAGAATTTAAGCCCTAATCGAAAGGTATACGACCCGTTCCGTATATCATCTTTTACAACTTAGCTACGTAACAGAAAGTGACAACGCCACATGAACAAAATGGCCATAAGTAGAACCATTATTATTTTGTATGAAAGTTTTCTGTATTCGTTTCTTATAATGGTGAAAAGTTGTAAACAAAAGCTTTTTCATATATTGTATAGAAAATTGTCGCATGCATTCAACAAACGCGTAACGATTTAGTTGCGCAATTCGGGCAAGTTTTATAACAACTTTAATTTAAAATATTTAGCAGTATAGGTTTATTTGAGGTGAAACTTAATATTATATTTTTTTTTATTTCCCTTTGTCAACTGAAGCATTGAATTATTCAATTGTTAATCATAGCGTGGTGCATTCGTCTCGGAACCCGCTATAATGGTGAAGCGTCCAACTCGCGGCGCGCAGGTTTGGTCCATGGAAAAGCTTGAGAATAAGTTGGTGGACATGCGGGACATGTACGATGAATGGCGACACCGGCAGCAAACGGATGACGAGGAACAAGTGCGTATAGAAAATTTACCGAGTGTTTTCATGCCAAATAATCAATGGATCTACATACTTTCTTCTATTTCTATGATTAGAAGTAGGAGGACAGATGGGCTAACTTTTTCATCTGTACAAAACGAATACGACATCTAAAATAATAGATATTAAATTTTTTAAATTATCTTGATAATGATTGTAAGGCCTTTAGAAATGTTTTTGCGCTTCGATGTTTGAGACGATTTATGATTTGCCTGGTTAGTTTGTTCGTTACCAAATTTACGTACCGTAGCCGCGGCACTTCGGATATTGCACTTTTATCTGTAACATGAGTTGATGCTAATCACCATGACATAACGTAGAAGTTTAACATTTCACGTGACAGAACTGTAAGATGTACCAGCTATGAAGCACATACAAAATGCCATTATTAATTTCAGGACGCAGCTCAAATAGATGTGGAAACACCAACGGTGCGTTATCTTAGTTAGCCTAGAGCCCACCCCTCACCTTGCTTTATGATTTCGGGATTTCGAATCATTTTTCTATTCTAGTTTAGACAGTTTCCTTGGAGTGTGTATTCTGATTTGTATTTTTATTATTGCGTTAATTTATATTATATTTTCTCCACTTTACCTTTGAATTTTTGTAAATCTTATTTGCACCACGTCTGTAGATAGCTAGATTGGCAAAACATGTCGCTAAAATGTTTCATCTGATCTTCTTATAATTAACCGGAATGTCAATTACGAATTAATTAGTAATTAAATTAAAATATTTACAGGAACCTGAAGATAAAGCACTAGATCCTTTCTACGAATCGCAAGAAAATCACAACTTGATCGGTGTTGCGAATGTTTTCTTGGAGGCTCTTTTTCATGACGTCACACTCGATTATCACACGCCTATAATAAGTCAGCAGGGTGAAGTTGCTGGAAGGCTTCAGGTATATAAATCGAGTAATTTATTAACATTTTTACATTATCTATGTCGTACATATACAAGTATATTGTCTATTGATGAGTGTTCTTTGCAGGTGGAAATAAGTAGAGTGTCTGGTCAGTTTCCGCAAGATCGTATCTGTGAAGCTGCTTCCGACGGTTCGGGTGACATGAGAGATGATGATGAACCCATGGATCCTGCGACACAACAAGTAAGTGATTACTTTCTGTAGGTTGAATTGGTTTAATCGTATATTTTAATATTTTTTTTAATAATCTTGAATTTTATGTTTCCTAGGTAACGATTCGCGTAGTTATAAAGCAAGCGAGTGGCCTGCCTCCGTCGCTATCGAACTTTGTGTTCTGTCAGTACTCTGTGTGGGGCGGTGGTGAGCCAGTAGTGGTCCCTCCGCAGGTGACGGCTGATACTCCGCCCCCTGTGCCCGCGCCGGCACCTGCGCCGCCCGCGACCTCGCCCAGGCATCATCTATTAACGTTTCGCTTTGATCATAGAAGAGACTTCGTCATATCCCTCACTGAAGAATTTATCGAGCATTGTGCGGGTTAGTACCCTATTGTAAAAGAAGTTACTAACAGAAGTTACAAACTTTATTTTATATAATAATAGTAAAACTTTATTATTATCATGTTGCTTTTACAATACATTTAAATATTTCTAACTAATAAAGATTTTGAAATATTTACAGAGGGCGCTTTATCGATTGAAGTTTGGGGCCATCGTTCAGCTGGCTTTAGTCGCACCGTAGGCAACTGGGAAGTGGAAGCCCAACAGTTGGCTAAGGCTCGGTCGCTGGCCGATCGGTGGGCTGAACTAACGCGCAAAATCGAGTTATGGGTGGAAATACACGAGCTTAACGACCAGGGCGAGTACGCGCCTGTCGAGGTATTTTATCTTTCTATTTAAAATACACAAACATGCTTTAACTTGTTCGCTATCTAAAGAAAACTTCTATCGTAACCAAATTTTTGCTTTTCTCGTAATAACATGCCAAGAACTGTTATAACTTTTACTTTTAAGTATAAAAAATACATTATCTACATTATAAATCAGCAATATGTCATTAGGTGTACTAGATATTATATTTTTTTATTGTTAGGTGGCTCAACGAACGGACATTTTAACGGGCGGCGTATATCAGTTGCGGCAAGGACAGCAGCGAAGGCTCGCAGTACGCGTGCGTCCAGCCGCTAACTCGGGCACACTTCCGATCATTTGCCAACACATTGTTAGCGTCGAAGTGGGATCCGTCACCGTTAGGTACATTTGAAAATCATATATCGATCATAATTTGTTTGGACGAGATTAATAGAAAAGGAAAGCGTGGAGATTTGGACATGCATTTCTAGAGATTTTGTGTATTTTCAAACTATATATTATATAATTTCTGTAAAGTGAAATATCTAAAAGTATATTACAAATCATTGAATTTAAGTTAGATTTGCATAGATTCATATACATTGGAGTATTATAGTTTTTGTTGTTTTATGAAAATATATTCAATGTATTTTTAAAAAACTTAAAAATCTGGATTTTCTTTTATCATTTATTCTCATTAGGTCCATTATCTTATGGTATAAATCTTAAAGTTTTTCGTTGTTTTTGATAGGTCACGATTACAAAAACCGTTGGATTCATACCAAGAAGAAGACTTGGCTATACTAAGAGAGAGATGGAGCGAAGCTCTCGCCAGACGTAGACAACATTTGCACGCACAGTTACAGGTATCTAGACCCCATATCAATCTTGTTTTAGAATATTTTATAATCTGAATATTTATGAGGCGAGCTGAGGCTCTGTAGCCTAGCGGTAGTGTGAAGCAACCGTGACACCAGACCTTACGGTTTCAGACCCGGTTGGAACTCAGTTGCATTTTAAAAATATGTAATTTGTGTTCTGCCTGGGGTACAGGCTGCCTGTGGTTGGACGTGTGTCAAAAACGCACAGACATTTAGAGTATTAAATGTGGTGGGAGGAAATCCTAATAATGTATAAGTTCCGTCCGGGTCACCTACCACCGTTCATAGATGGAAAAGTCGTGAAGTGCTATGCGCGCCTCGATTTCAGTCTATGAATTTCCGAATACTCGAAATTATGGCTAAGGTCTTAAGGTTGGCAACGCGTCTTCTAGATCTATTGATTTTGGAGGTGTCCATGGGCGACAAAAATCGCTTAACGCATAAAAAAAATAGTCTGTAGATACAGTATTGAACAATTTATTATTTTGATTCGCATTGAAATGCTAGTTGCAATAAAATTCATCCTTTTATAGAAACTTGTAAATATGTCTCCATCATTGAAAAGTGAAAGAGACATGGAAAGGGAACAGTCCCTCGTTGAGCAGTGGGTGTCGCTAACTGAAGAAAGAAATGCGGTAAGCTTTTGAATTTGAATTTTCAAGATTTTATTTTCCTTGAAATTGTAGTTTACCTAGCTACGTAATGAATG
>JAOSYY010000016.1:2349298-2362053 GCA_025727935.1 Hebomoia glaucippe
GCGGTAAGCTTTTGAATTTGAATTTTCAAGATTTTATTTTCCTTGAAATTGTAGTTTACCTAGCTACGTAATGAATGATCTTAAAAATTTTTTTAGGTGTTAGTCCCAAGTCCGGGCAGTCCTATTCCAGGAGCGCCTGCCGCATGGAACCCGCCAGCCGGCATGGAACAACACATACCCGTCTTATTCCTCGATCTCAATGGTATATATTGCTATTAAATCATAATACAAATAATATATAAAAATAATTATTTAACTTAGTTCTTTTTCTCTCGTTGGATAAAAATGTATGTCCCTATTGTTTGTATTTTATATTTCAGCTGATGATCTAACAACGCATGGATCAGGCGAAGAAGTGTCAGTAGCTGGATTACACTCGATATTGCCCAAAGAGCACGGGAACAGATTTTATGAGCTGCAGATTGTACATCATCACCACAAGGACGTGTCTGCGGTTGCCGCCTGGGACTCTTCTATACACGACTCCCAGTACCTCAATAGAATCACGGAAGGTAGGTGTTATATAATCAATCGACACCCTGTCGATTTAATATTTATTTTGAGCATCGGGTAAATTATAGACTCAAACAGACGTACAGACTTTCATCTGTAAATGGTAGTCTTGGCATTACGGTATTCTTTCTTCTCATTTAATGATCCAAAAATACAAGGTAGGAATATGAAATAATGAATACTATATTTACAGAAAATGTAAAAGTCACTGATAAGTTGTAAATTTCGTTGTATTATTAACAAGCCCGCCTGCGTATACAGTTGTTCTAATCTAAATATTATAATTATTATATTGCAGCTAACGAACGCGTTTATCTAATACTTAAGACGACAGTCCGTTTATCGCACCCCGCTCCCATGGAGCTCATTCTACGGAAGCGCCTCGCGCTCAACATCTACAAACGGCAGAGTTTTACCGATCGAATACGGAAGAAAATCGTTAGGTATATCATGTTCAACGTTATTTTTATATCCAACTACATTAGATAAATCATTTTTGTATTTCTCTCGATTTATATTTATAAATAGAATAGTAATAATAGGTTGAGCTTCTATTTGTTTTCTGTAGTATTAATTTTTATACTTGTTAAAGGTACAGGTCGTTATATGTAAAATAACGTTTTTGTAGAGTGGATCAGCTGACTCAGACGGGTGTAACGTATGAAGTGGTCTCAAACATTCCCAAGGCGTCTGAAGAGTTGGAAGACCGCGAGAGTCTGGCTCAGATAGCCGCTACGGGCGAAGAAGCCAGCGCAGCTGACGGAGAGACTTATATCGGTAAGTTTATTGATTTAGAAATTAAAACTCAGCTCAAATATTGAATATAATTGATTTTTTTAATAATCAAAAATAACAAGTATTTTGATAAGAAAAAATATAATACATTTTGATATAGACAGAATGACTATGAAAAAATATCATATCAAACTCAAACAGAGTGTATACATTTTTAGCTATAGCTTTAAGCACCCCCCGGATCGTGTTAAAGAATTAGATTATGGTTTCGAGTAAAGTGTAACTTTATATAAAGTATAAAAACGTTTCTTTTACACTAAGTTTACAAAAATATTAATATAATTTCAGAGAAGTACACGCGAGGAGTCAGCGCAGTAGAAAGCATCCTTACATTGGATCGTTTGCGTCAGAGCGTTGCGGTGAAGGAGTTGGAACAAGCGCGTGGTCAGCCCGTCACCATGCGCAAGACTGCGTCAGTGCCCAACTTCTCACAGGTACAAGAGGTTTTAAACTATTCCCATCGCAGAGCCTAAATTTTAGTGAATTTTTAGAGCACACAAACTTTTAGTGATGATAAAACTTTTCATTTAATAGTTTCGTCAAAAGTGTTGAGTCATCAATAAAAGATAGAATGAAGTGAATACCAATTGGTTTTAAATGAAATCGTTTTACGCTCACAGCGACACCGCTTACTCAAAAGCGAATAGTATTCATCAATGCAGGCGCAGACACACCACACACCGAAAAAAAGAAATAATTGATACTTGTTGCATTTCATAACACTTTTGTATATCACGTGTTACAGCTTGTGTGACAAATCTGCATCACTAAATTGCGGAGCCGTATTCGTTTGTTGTTTCGACATTTCTAAAATCGCGACTTAGTTGAGTTCTATGTAATATTTAATCGATGTTTTATTATTTGCAGTTATATAATGAATACATTATTTGTACTGCACAGTGTTTTATGCTTCGGTAATCGGATAAACAAGGAAGTAATCAAACTCAATCGAAATGCAACAACTATAAGTTGAATGTGATTATTTCAGGGTGCTTTCTCACGACGTGACGCGTTTCAAACGCTTTGCAACGCGACACGATATGTCGTAGATTTCGTATCGTCACTGCAAGGGCAGGATGAGTACGATACTCAAGATAGCGCGGAGCGTTGCGTGGTGAGAAAATATCCTCCATTTTGTTGCGTCTGCTTCTCGATTATACAGTTCTATATTATTCGTTTCTGCGATACATCGGACGTTTATAAGCTTTTGAGCATGGGCGAAAAAGTGAGATGTACAGAGAGCGAGCACTCTGTGACGTCACTCGGTGTGATGACGTCACAGCGTGCATTCCATTAATGGGGATTATAAATTAAAAATGGTTTGACAATTCGTATAAAATTGAATTCAATCTTAAATCGTGTCTACAGATATGAATATCAGATTGTATATATTAGCTAAAGATTATTCAAATTTGTTTACTTTAAATATTATCTAATTCAATTCCGTTTAGTTCCCTATTGGTGGATCTTAAGCATTCTAATGTCTTACATTATTCCACCATGCACAATAAAACGCTATTAACTTGAGCTGTTCGCTGGTGTTTAATTTCGTTACTAACATATTAAGTTAAGAAACAAAATGCGGTACATGATTAATAAAGTTATTTGCATTATACGAATATACAATACAATTAATGATATGAGTAAATAATTTTAATATTAGAAGTCACAGTTAATAATATTAATAAACCGAGGATATTGAAATGTTCACTAAATGTGCTCAGCTTTTCATCAGATTGTTTTCACGAGCGAAATCTTAACATGCGTAAAGATCTCGAAGGATTTAATATCATATGCATATAAAAATTCAAATCGTGCGATATTTGAAAATGAATTAGTTTAATCAACTTAGTTGTTGGAGCAGGAGTCGGCATTGATCTTAAGGACCCTTATCTGAAATATTTGATTTAAACATATTTATGAAAGATATAGTGTTCTAAATCACCGTATATAATATATATACAACTGAACAACTGAACTCTGTTTAGTTGATAATACGATCAAACTAAGTGTATTATGTGAAATCGCTCGTGTATACAATCATTAATGATATGTGTTGTGGCTACGCACGCGGTCGCAGCTGTCTCAGGCGCTCGAGAACGCAGCCAAGAACGGGAACAACGTGAGTCAGCATGGCCCTTACACGCATATTCTATGTTGCATTACATTTTTGTTTCTCGCTATGGTGTCTTATGGTAGAACACTGTATATAAAGTTCAACTTACTGTCTCTTCAAACTTAAGGCCACAGAATATGGTCAACTTTTAGCACCATTTCAATTGACAATTAAATATAGTTTTGGGAAGAAGAATGGGTAAGGTATTTTATTTCCAATAGGTGAAGAGAACCGTTCTGATCTATTGAACTTAAATATAGCTAAAGTATCTCAATATTTCGTCTATAATGTAATAAGTGTTTTATGTAATAGTGTGTTGGTCTTTAACAATTCTCTTTTTGCAATAGTGATTCAAATTTGATATCTTGCGTCGTAAGTTTATTAATTGATGTAGGATCGGGCATGTTTCATATTTGTGTTCCTTTCATCTTTATTTTGTAAGCTAGCTTAATGCTGTTTAGTTTAGTATGTTTCCTAAAAGTTTGTAAAGTTAAAATAATGTTATGAAATCCTTTTGGTATACTTACCAATATTATTACTGTCCACTGATGGTTCTATGTAGCATAAAATTATGAATCACCATGGTTTTGGTTCACGATACATTTTGTTCCAAAAATTGATTCAATGTAATTGAATTCGTTGTATAATATAAAACCTTGTCAGCTTATGACTAATATTTTGAAGATGTTCTCAAAACTATAATTTAGTTATATTAATAGTCTCGGGGGACATTTCAATTTTAAATGTTGATCTTGCATTGACGATTGAAATATATTTGTAGATCATGCGTTTGGACTCCTCGTTTGAGTCGTTGGCTGGTCTGGCAGCGGGCCGCTCGGGCAGTGTGGCAGACCTAGTGGACGAGACGCCGCGACGCAATATTCACAGGCACTCGTATGCTGCCCCCGCGCACAACGACCCCGATATGGCAACTCCCACCAAACCGTTTGGACTCGGTAAGCTCTTATACAATAGTGACAATTTTTAATACAAAACTAACCGTAACTTTATAATAAAAATCTATAATGAAATTTAATAAAAATATTTGTGACCTATTTAATCTATAAACGATATTCTTTACAGAACAATTATCTCTATCCTTGCTATTTCTCTTATTACACGACACATCCCCATTTTTATAGATCACTGTTTGACTTCCTCTACACTGACGATCAACATTTTGTTTCTTTTTATAGTTACAACCTAATTTCATTGCGATATTAGGTTTTAGCTCGATTCTAGTGCATACAGTAGTTTAGGTGATTTTTGTCTTAATTTTCTGTAAAATATTATTGCACGACCTTGTAGGTTTTAGCTTGATTTATAAAGAAATAAAGTAATAATATTAACACAACTTAATTAACAATTGGATATGATACACTAAACATTAGGAATTATTTATTTCCTTGTTTTTGATTTACTCTTCACAAAATACATCCACCATACTATCACAATAATTTACATTTTATTTCTACTGGCTTCGTGGCAATGCTATGCTCTCGAATAACTGTCTTGTATTCTTTCTTCTATTTCTTCTAAAATTCTTTTTTCAAAATTTTGACTCTGAATTGAGTCCTTTGCTCACTTCTTTGTCCAATTACGTTAAGTCTTCTTAATGTTTGACTATATATATACCTTGTCATGTCATATTTTGAAAAATTCTCTTGTTTTGTACTTAAATTGTCTTAGTACTTACCAAGTATTAGGAAGGCTTCTATAATTTTTTCAAGATTGTTCCCGGCTTGAACTAACGTTGATTTTTTTATATCTTGACCCCTCGCAACCTTCAGGCTCGTTCCTATCAGGTAATAAGGTGACGATACGTCGTATTGACTGGGAATGGCGACTGTATTACAAAATTATTAGACGAATGCGATGTTAATATTGGAATTAACTAGTTGTTTTGTGGTATCTGTATTATTCTAATCAAAATTAATAGTAACTTGGGTAATAATTGGCTGTTGTTCATAAGAAACAATAAAATATATTATTATGTATTGAAATTATAGTTGAAGTTAATGTCTGGAAGAATGAAGGCTGTTGAATCATTTTCGATTCATTTCCAGCTTCCAGCGAGCTTATGGTTTTTTGTTCTTTTCATTTGCGTTTCTATTTCATTTGCATGGACCGAGCATGACCCTTATTATTTTCTGCTCCTATCTTTTATTACTGCTGAAATAAAACGGGCTTTAGAAGAGTTTTAAAACTATCTCAGTGCTATAAAATATTAAATTAAACATACAGCCAAATAAATTGTAAGACTACGTTGGTAATAGAAAAGTGTTGTAAAGTAAATGAAAATCTTGAAAAGAGTTGTGTTGTAGATCGTAGAATTTAGATATCGTGATTGTTAATACGTTGTTATGGTACATAATGCATGTATCAAGTAGCATTATACTTGAAATGAACAATTGTGAAGATAGATATATCGAAGCATGGATTAGAAATTGTTATTTATTTAGTCTCCATACACGTAATGGAATTAATTATGTTTCAATTAATAAAATAATACATAACGAGATTTATGAATTTAAACAAGAATGATTAATAAGAAATAAGGGTCTGTTGTTTACTAAAATCCGGTTCATTAATGATAAAGTGATGTATTAAAGAATTAAATTATAAAAAATATTTTTGGAAATTTTATTGGGATAGTATTTAGCCGTAATCTTATTCTTTGGGGTTTGAATATTTTGTGACTAATTTATAGATCAATAATTTGACACATGTACTAACATTTCTATTTCAGCTCGGCCAACATTCCTAAATTTGAATTTGAACCTGAACTCTCTACGTCTGCAGACGCCGAATAAGTGTACGTGCTGACATTTAAGTCGTAGACTCATTAGATTGGCTTGTTCGAAACATTTACTTTGTGTCATACACTTTTGTTTTTGTGTTTTACGTATCGGTGCTTGTTTGGTAATACTTTCAGTTTTGGGTGAAAATAAAGATTGTCTATATAAGACAAGGAATATATATTATTTTCAATTTTGTTTTTAGCTTGGAGTCTCTTTAGGAGTCTTATCAAATAATTGGCATGATGTACAAACTGAGCATGATATTGGAATTCAATCTCAAAATTATTTTCTAGAACTATCTTTGATATCGTTTTAAGTGAAGTAGATGCGATTGATAAGATTATAGTTTGATTTTTTTATTTTCTTCGGTCGTAGGTAACTATTACATTTTGTTCGTGGTCTTTTGCTCTATTTTATCATGGATATTGTAATTTGCATACATTCTATCATCTCAGTACAATCAGACAAACAAAAATCGTCATCATAAACGATGTTTACAGCGTCTCCAGCTAGTGGTAAACTGGGTTTGCGTATGACAACCCTTCACGAGGAGCCAGGCAGACGAAATGATGACGACTCGCATTCGGAGCCCGAATCGGCCCCGTCTGATGAACTTACTACACCGCGATCGCACGTAAGTCAAATCCTATCTACTTTATTAGTAAAAATAAGTTATCACCTGGCGCATTTGTTGTACTAATTACATTGACTATAAAACTAGTTATTCAATTTATTCGTAAAAAAGCCTTAAGCATTAAAAACATGTAAAGCTTATTTAGAGCCAATTTATTTTTGATAAGTCTGCTGATTACATAAATTAAACCTATTTTATGTCTAACCTTAATTATCGTTTAGACAGGTAAATAATCTATATGTTTTGTGTTTTCACAGCGCACACGATCTCGAGCTACCCCGCGCGGTTTCTTACCGACTTCTAAAACGTTAGATTCACTTCATGAACTAGCCTGCGAAAGAATTCCCAATAAAAATTCGCCGTCGCTATCTTCGAGCGGTTATGGTAAGGGCAATATATTTTAATAAAAGTTCGCTGAATATATTCGAGTTCTCAAGGTTTATAAACTAAACTAATTTTATTCATATAGTTACAAATTTTATCTTGTTTTTATATTAATAGGTTCACAAGCAGTCTCGTCAACTAATCTCACGAACGACGATACCCTATCGATTCGCAGTATGTCGGTGGATGACACGCCGGACTTCGACAAAGTCATGGATTACACACATTTAAGTCGAACTAAAACGTCAATGGCTGGGCTCAGACACGAAATTAGCGAGCTTAGAAGCGATATCACTGATCTGAAAAACGAGATAGTCGAGTCTAAAAACGAGTTGGAAGACGTCGCGTACGAGAAGGCAAAAACGCCAGTTCTGACGCCAGGTTCTAGGAACAGAATTAATCCTTTTCTGCGGGATTGTGAAGAAGCGATGAAAGAAGATATGGAAGGACAGATATTGGACCCGCTCGGTGCTATACCTGTGGAGACTCAAGTTCAAAATAAAACAGAGCTACATGCAAATGGGGAAACAGCCCATGAGGTATCCTTCGGTAAGTTGTTTTTCTTTTGCATGTTTTATACTTTAATTTACGTAAAATACCTAAAAACACTTATCTGTAGGTGAAGCGGAAATTGAGTCTGTAAGTTCGGAGCAGTCGAGTCATGAGACGCGGAGTCGCGAGGCGTCTTCGGTTGGAGAGAGTGATTCACCGGGACCAGACGCAGTCGTTAATACCTCCCTTCCCGCTGGAAAGGTACACTAATTTATACAAGTAATACACTTAATTCAGATCGAACTATGTATAGTTTTTGTAAGGTGTAGAATTGCCTCTTCTTAATTAACAATCCTCGATGATTTTAATTTTTAGCAAATATATAAAGTATAAAAATATCTTAAACTGCACGTTGCACTGTTCATTCCATTTTGGTCTGTGTTAGACGTCAAGATTTTTATAAAGCAAGTTAATTTTCAGGTCGTACGTCGCCGTGCGGGTACGGCACGAAGCGCGGCGCGCGCCTCATACCCGTCAGGACGCACGAAGGTCCACGAACAAGTGATCCACGCGCCGCCGCTTCGGGAAACGCCAGCTTCTTCCACCGAACGGATTATCCAAGGTAAAAATAGTATAGAGGACTATGTGATATTTATTAGTTTCCGAAGAACCTTTAGCTAAGTACATAGAAGATGTATGTTAATACAATAGTTTTCATTCCAGTAGAATCAGCCGGATTTAATTAGTAATAAATTAGTTGTGATAATAAATGCCATGTTCAAATTAATTTATTACTTGAGCCATATTATGTACGAAGTTTTATTATATGATGATTTCTTTGCTTATTGCAACTCAAATTTTATTTTATAAATCCTTTCATACTGCAATATAGTTTTCTGATACTTTCTTTCTCTTCTTTGTCCTGTTTGATCCTATTGTTCTTTGAATTCCTGTGTTTTTTAATTAAATCTTATATGTTTATAGACGAGTCATCTGAGAGCGAGCGGTCCCACTCAGTTCCGGAGTGGATGTGCGTTGGAGAAAGCGTGCAGCTGCGGCTCAGTAGCAGCACGGGAGTGGTGGCCTACGTAGGACCTACACATTTCTCCACCGGGACATGGGTCGGAGTTGAGCTGGACGCGCCCACGGGTCAGTACAATATTTTTGTGTATTAAAAGTATTTGGGATTAATACCGTCAACGCGTGACTGAACAAGTTTATATTCATTACAAAAATTGTGACTCTGTGGTTTTGGTAAGTTTTCGGGTTACTCAAATAACCAATTTTTAATTTAGGATTTACAATTTAAGTCTAGAATATGAGAGAACAAAAATTTAAAAAAAAAATCATTTTTATGCGAAACATTTTATTTCCTGATTTTGCGATTATCTTGTAATAAAGTACCTAACAAATCTTATACACAGAAGCATTTGCAGGCATTAGCTTTATATTTCAGGAATATTATAATATGTTTTTAATTTATATTTTTTACAGGTAAAAATGATGGTTCCGTCGGAGGTACCCGGTATTTCGAGTGTAGACCTCGACACGGTATCTTTGTGCGCGGCGATAAGCTTGTGCAGGACCGCCGCGGTCGAAGCGTCAGAGCCTTCCGCGATAATGAGCTTAAGCGCGCTACCAGCAAAGGTAAGCCATATGTGATCGATCATATTTTGTTCCAATGTCTTTGAGAATTAATGGTAGATTTGATTCGGTTGGCCAAGCTATATTCATTATAGAAAAGTAGATCAACCATATGTGCCATAAACTGATTACTATATTTGCCCTTGCCGCATATGCTTCACTGTGTTAGTTGGTACACAAAAAGAATTTTGTGAACCTGTCCAGATTACATATTTTAAATATATTATTTAGAGTTTCCTTGGAGAAGCTTAGGGACCAAATGCATTAATTTTTTCAATATGTTAAGGGGTTTGGATAAACACCAAGTTAATAGGTTAAAGCCGTTATCGCACTGTACCGTAAGCTAAGCCTGTTAAATATCGTCGGAAAACAGAATGATAAAGTACTGTTTGAAAGGGTTATGAGAGACGGATGAGAAAATGTGGGGTGTGGAAGCGGGATATAGTAAAATAATGGAATGCACGGATCAGGCTGTTTGTGCTTTGGTCTCTTGAAAGGTGGTTAACCTTCACGGATGAATCGAAAGATGTCTTAAGGAAAGGCTACGTAAAGAGTATTTTAAATCGACAATAGTGTATGAAAGCATTATGAACTAACTTTGTCAGGTTCATAGGAAGTAGAAAGCTTTAGTCACGGCCTACCGCTACGGAAAAAGGCATGACTATAAGTATGTATAAATTTGTTTAATATCTAGCTTCCTAGCTGTAGTATGACTAATTTTATCCTGACGTAGTTAAAATTTAATTGACAGGTGAAGGTCTACAGAACTTACACAGATCTCGAAGTCGCGGCGACAGTATAAACGCCGTCGGCACCAAAACTAGGAGCAAATAAGCTCATAAAATCCAACGTGTGCGTGCGCGGGTGCGTGCGTAAAGTCAGCAGCAATGTATCGGACCGAATTCACGACACGTCCATACCTTGAGTCCAATTTTTTTTTAAGTTGCACTCTTTTAACGCTATGGTGCTTACATTATTGTGTATATATTCTTGTCACGTCTTAAGGATATACCATATGCCAGTATTTGTTCCGTAGGCTGTTCTATTGAGATCTTTACTTAGATTTTTAATGGTGTCTTAAAATCTATTGCCCCTGATGGCTTTTATCCTACTTGTATATCATTGTAATGATCTCAACGGAGTATCCTGTCCTGCACTTGAATTAAATATTTGGTTGATTGGAAAGCGTTTCTCACATTTATTGACTGATACACGCAATAAATGTTGAATGAAACCTAAGTTTCCAAATGCACCTGATCGAGTAATTAGCGAATTTTATCGATTATTTTATTAATAATGTTAATTATACTGTATGTTCATTTAATTTTGTTCATTGACCGCGTTTGTAAATATTTTTGACATCTAATGAGTATGTGATTTAATTTTTATCATTATTTTAATTTCCATGTAAATATGTGAATGTCTGTGTATTATTATTGATAATTTAATTATTTAGTGACCAATGAATTGTTTGATGTCCATGAATTGTTTGTATAAAATTTTTGCTGTATAGTTTGTGGTAGCGGGATCGTGAATTATTTATGATCTATTAGCTCATTCAATTAAATGCTTTTTTGAAGCACATAACGTTTATAGTGTACTGTACCTTGTAATAATTTATCTGATTATATAAAGACATGTTTACAATAAACGCATAATCTTAATTTTAAGACATATCTTCAGAAACTTTATCACGACGTATGACAAAGTTCCTAGGAGCATTTTAAATTCCTTCGACATTTATAATCTTTATCGGTGGATGCGACTTAATATATTCTTATAAATCTATAATGCATTTAAATTTACCCTCGAATTGCTCAGTTTGTGTGTTTGGACACGATTGCCACCTTATTGTGATACTTTCTTGCCACGTTCTTAAAGTCTTTTAAATAAATATTTTTATTGGTAATTTTTGACTTTATGCCCTTTTATTTAAATTTGAACGAAATCGTCCAATGTCACATCAACGTCCTTGTAAAGACTTGTACTTAGTACGTCATCCAGCCATTGCCACGGACTCAACACCCACAAGATCATTTTTCCTGGTGCAAGTGATATAGCGATTATAAATTGCAAACTTTTTCGATAGTCATTTGATATAATACGCTTATAAAATATTTTGCGTTTTTACGCTTGTTCTGTTGTTTCGTAATGCGCTCGTTACTTGCACCACATTTATATCGATTAGGGTTGTGTAGTTAAATTTTTGAGAATGTAAAAATTTAATGTTTGTAGACGTGTTTCAACGCGATGTATATTAAACTCATGTATTGAAAGAATTGTCCTCGGGCCATTATATCCATCCACAAAAACAATAAAACAAATCAATATATTGATTTTCAATTGATGTGTGGTAGTTATTTGGGGTAGTTTAGTATGGGATGAAATTTTATCAGAAAGCTATAGCAAGTGTAGTGAAAGTGTAATCACGTTAGGGTATGTCCACATCGATTAGCTTCGTTTGCCGAAGCGGTATAATGTTAGTTCACCTTATTGTATATTCCATCCTTTTAGTGAAGTAATTGTTAAGTACACTTTATTGATTACACAAATAGAGTTAATACGCCTCGTTATTTACTAGTGTTTTTAAAATTTCACATTCAGAATACATAGCCCGACACTTGCCACCATTATTTCACGAAATTGTATTATATGATGAAGTTAAGTATTAAATTAGAGAAAAATAAAAAAAAATCGCCTATAACACGCACCGGAAGAACATACCGTTATTCTTAGTATGTGCAAACCTTGACTGACGTCATAATTTTCATTGTTTACACCGATTGAAAGCTTAATAGACTGTCGTACTTAAACATTCCATTTCGACATTTATTATCTGATCTACGCTAGAATTCATAAGTTAGATTTTTATAGACAGAGTGCGAATGATTTTTGCATTTGTACTATATATCAGGCCTCAACTAGGACAGCTCAATGTGTAGTCGACTTTAAAGAAACGTTTGAATCTTTTCAAATATAGTAGGATGTGTCTTTGAAATTCTCGATGTGCTTCTGTCCAGTAGTTTTGGTAGTACTCGGGCAATGAGAGAATTGTGAGCTACCCTCATAATCTGTCTTTAAATCAGAGTGCGTTAATCGAATGCCCGCAGCCACCTAAGTGAAAGATATAGCAGTGAATCGTTTGAATTAAAGATGGGTTACAAAAGGCAGTACAGTAATAACTCTGAGATTATAAGGTTTAAATCATTGGGAGTATGCACTAGGGCTCCTAGGTATAGGCTAATAGTGACCTTGACGTCTTTTAGGTCCTAATTTATTTTTATTAGAACTAAGCTGACAATGTGCTGTGCTTTTGTTTTAAATTGTAGTTAAATTGAATTATTTTGTTTTTATAGTGTAATTTGTATTTATTGCA
>JAOSYY010000016.1:2376504-2394161 GCA_025727935.1 Hebomoia glaucippe
CCTATACACACATTTTGTCTAGACTTTTTGTTAAGCAAAACAAAAGAAAGCATTACCAATGTTGTTTTGCATAAAAATTACAAATAATATTTCTATAAAAAGATTTGAAAACAATGACAATATATCTATAGACTATTTACTAGTGTAATGTGTTATAATTATTTAATAAGTTAAATATTTGGATGGAAAAGGAAATTCTCGTTCAATTTTACGCATTAACGTATTGTAATAAAATCAGTCATCAAGTATTATTATTTAGATTCTTTCTTCGATTCAAGTTAATTTGATTACTTGCTTGTCACAATAAGTAATTAAGTCACCTTCCTTTTAATCTTTTAACTTATAATTAAGCATTGTTTTGTATAAACTCGCCTTTGATTGAAACGCATATTTACCATAACTAATTCTACTATATACCTTAGTATTAATTTGATACTAGTACTGCGAGAAAATCGTCTCTGTTTCTATTGTAATTGGGTTTACTCTTAAATGCCGCAGCACTGGCGCCTTTGCTCCTTCCGATGAAACCTGGGAAAGGAAAATTAGGAGCGCCGCGATGCCTGATGTCCAGGATTCCGTCTCCGAAATTTGACTGCAATGAAAAAGTAAAAAATACTGTTATTAATAAAATAATATATTGGAAATAAATAGGCTATATTCGAGAATATGACTTAAATTTGAATTTAGTTTTAAGACTTAATAAACTGTTTTTTCTTACATTTTGTGGGCATTAGCAAAGCTAAGGATCTCATTATCTCGTTAGGACGCATTATCGACCTTTTAAGGAGGTAAATGTGCTTTTCTTGAAAGTCATTGTGTCGTAACGGTTAGGAAAACCTCTGGCGAAAGCTGGTTACACAGAGTGGTTGTGCTTGGTAGGAAATTCCTGAGAAAATATGCGGTTGTGGAGCACTAGGCGTCCAGATAGCGAGGATGGAATTATCTGATATTTGATATCTGACATTTGTCAAGTAATGACACAGCCTAGAATAAGGACTAATGTAACGTATTAACTTGTAATTGATTTTATTTCAAATGTAATTGTCATACAATGTATTCTTGGAAAGTATTTTTAACTTTTGTCGATTTGTTGTATTTAAAAGAAACTTTCTATGTAGTCGCATTAGATATTCCAATTGCAGTATTTAATATTTTCTATGTGTTTGATGATTGAGATATGAATTGAGCGTTTTTTATTCGTCTCTTTTATTATAGACGTAAAATAAATTGTAGTATTATCAAAGAATTGATTTACAGAATTTTAATAAAAAACTGGTTTTAGGCGTTCAAGATATATTCTAGTAGATCCTAGAATAAAATGCGTATATTATAATCATACATAAAACATTCCTTTGATTGATGTCAAGTATTGATAAGGTACAGTGAGGAAGTATTTTAAATTGGTTGAATTTATTTTTGCATAAATTATGCGGATTTACTTTCATTTTTATTCGAAAAGGTTACATCCGGGTGTTTTAGGCGTGAGAGAAGGACTTAACATTAAGTGGACACATCGAATTACAGAAAGGTTAAGAAGCTTTAAGTACATACGAACAAGGCTGTACCGAGTTTTGGCGAAGATATACTTTTATTTTTCTCAGTTGTTAAAAACAAGGTTTTATTAACATCCCTCCCTGCTCCTGACATAGCTAAGATAGGTTATTAAAAGATTTTTCTAATTTAAAACACTTAAAATACTGCAAATTCTTGTCAGAGAACGATACTTTCTACAAAAAAAAAACTACAAAAACTAATTGTCAAGAGTTATATAAAGTAACGAAGGTCATATGGCACACAAAGTCTAGTTTTTGCAACTACCTACACTGATCGCCACAATTTTGTGATGATAATTATTACGAATTACGATTAAAATTAAATATTTGTATACTTTTAGTTTACATTTTTCAGTTTATAAAAATAAAGTTTCACAATCCAAAGCAAATAACAAAATGAAATCAAGTATGAATATATAATATTAAATACTTGTTGTTTTGCGTATCACAATAATTGAGACGTCGCGTAGTATTTATTTGGAATACCTTTCTATAGGTGAGACATCGGTCAAATAACTCAGTCAACAAAAAATAAAATAGGATATTGTTAGTATTCCTTTATCCTACCTCAGGCTGAAAACCGTTGATGGAATTGAACCCAAAAGCCGAGGAGGCACTTTGGCTGCCACTGCCGAATCCTCCACCAAGTGAAGAGGCTGATGAAGCTGCCCCAGATACTGACCCACCCGAACCACTGAAGGATGCAGCCTGACTACTTGACTGGCTTCCGCTGAAACCGCTGAAATATTTTAAAATCAATCCATCAAGATGATCATATTTGAGGATTCACGCAATACTACGTGCATACTAAAGGTGCTCGGCGGTTACACTCGTGTAAAGAAAAGATAAAAAAAAAATTGATATTTTTAATTGAAAATCCCGTCAAATTCAGTTAACGCATTACAGGATTAGACAGAACAACCAGACAGACTAACTGACAAAAAATTTATAAAATATGTTTATGTAATAAGCACTGAATATATTTTCATTTGCATTACAAAAAGCTACATTAATTTTATTTATAATTAACGTAATGTTATATTGATAACATTACGTATAATTGTATAATTTTAAACAAATACAAATATTACAAGACAAGTCTTTAAATTACTAAGAATACCTTCCAAATCCATTAAATGATGAAGCCTGACTAGCTGAATGTGATGAACTGAAACCTTCACTGAATCCAAACGAAAACGATTGCGATGCCGAATGGCTCAATCCGGCCCCACTTGCACTGCTGCTCACACTAGCCGTCAGCCCTCCATTTCCCGACGGCTTCACATTAAACCCTCCGCCCAACCCAAACCTAGGTTTCACTGGAGCCTGATTCGCTCTATCACTAACCAACAATGTGCTCGGGTCGCGTTCCAAGTGTTCCAAAACTGGTAAAACGGGTGGAGTTATTATTGGTTCCAATTTTTTCTCGCGACGCTCTTCTGGGAACACGAAACCGCTGGCCGGGGCGGACCGTGCCACCCCAGCCATTAGAATAACGCATAGACACACGTAAATGTTCCTCATGGTTGGTCCAGTTGCTACTATGTGCGGTTGAAGTTGTTTGTTGTATTAATAGGGTTGTACGAGGTCAAACGCGGTGTTGGCATGCGGCCCGTGCCGCAGCCTTCAGAAAACCCACTGCGCTTCACCTGGGCCGATGTCCTGGCCGCTGCTTATCCCCACTTCGTGTGTCACCCACGTCTTGTAATCGTAAACGTTATCCTTTTACAGTTAACGGTCGCATTGTTTGAGATCCTAGCCGGAAAACTGTTGATCACGAGATTGGGAAATCCGAGCGTCCCAGTTTGTATGTTACGTAACGTATTCGTTTGCAATTGTTTAGTTTTCTCGTTACTGATACGAATTTTTGCGTAGTTTCTCTTTGATCGTCAATTGTACACAGTTTAAATGAAAATGACATCTCTAAGCGGTAGATAATTAACGATAGGTTGTAAAATATGTCTTAGTCTTACATGTAAGTTAATAATAAAATAATACAGAAACAACTTATCTAGGAAGATTTAAGAAAACGTTATTTACACTTAAATATTGT
Organism: Hebomoia glaucippe; assembly: GCA_025727935.1. Lineage (NCBI taxonomy): Eukaryota > Metazoa > Arthropoda > Insecta > Lepidoptera > Pieridae > Hebomoia > Hebomoia glaucippe. The sequence continues at coordinate 2,380,111 of JAOSYY010000016.1, forward strand.
ATACAAATGTCTTATTTGTCATATTATTTTGTATATTAAAATTTGATTGCATATAAAATGGTCACATCGTCATTCGAAATTAAAATGAGGAACGAGATAATCGAATGTTTAGCACCGATGTATAATTGCCACGTGACTCGCGCCACTAAACAAATAAAAAAATCTCGTTCGAAAAATAAAAATAGTTTTATAACAATTTATAATAGCTGCGATATTTGCATACGTAATTTATACACCTCGGCCTGGTCATGTGCTTCAAATTTAGAGTTAAGTACGAAAATTACAACATACAGAATCATGTACATTATAGATAACAATGACTTACTATCTCTACGTAAATTAGGTTTGGATATTTAAAATTTATTTCCATTAAAACATGTCACACCTTTTTAAGGTCGGATAGAACATTTTGTAATCCCAATTAAAAGTGATATATCTAGATTTTATTTGTCATTGTAGCGGAACTTCAACTAAATCGTGTCAGTCGTAAATGTACACTGTCACTCAAATGTCATCGAATCAAAAGCTACGAAATGCTGTAATGCAAGTTTGTATTTTTCGGTCATGTTATCTATAATTTATAAGGTCTTATGTCAAAATATTTAGATGGTTATTACGCAACTTTGTACTAATCAGGGCTCACGCGATCCTAAACCAATGTCAGTACTTACGGAATTTAGTGAAGACCAAGATGTTCCACGCTCTGTCTTCGTCGAACGAATAATACAACTTAAAATCTATTCTGTTTTTCAAATCTATTTCGAAGATCAAAATTATTGTATAAAATATCGTGTTTGTATTCCGCTTGAGGTAATTCGTTAGTATTTCTATTTGCAATACAATATCGTGGATACAAAATTTCTTTAAAATAGCTTGACCGGTTTTCATATTAGCGTTAATGATCGTGACAAGTAATGTTTGAACGACCGGTAACCGTAGTATATAAGTTTAACGTTCATAAGTAACGATGAATTACGTGAAATAAAGAGTTCCCCAGTGTTTCCAGAAAACACAATTCATCAATCACAAATCATCGAACGCCTAAACGGCTCTTGATATAGTTATGAACCATCTCGGGGATGGTAGCACTGAGAATGAAAACCGCATGAAAATTTGTACATTCGTTTAAGCTACAACGACAGATACAGATACATAGAGATATTAAACTTATGCTATCCACTTTTAACTCCAACATATATAAAGTATAAAAAATCCACATCTAAGCTCACAGTTTACGTGGGCGCTGTATTCTTAAGAAATAAATTCTTATTTTTCGTATCACGTTCGAACATTTGATGAAAAATGTGCGTTTTACTGAACGGTTCTAATTAAATCAAAACTCTATAGAGAAACCCTATGCTTAGCTCAGTATTAAACTATTAACCTGATGAAGTGCGTCATTATTTAGTAATTCTCTTCGACCTTATTTGTAATATGTTACATAATAGCTGAAGCCTTGACTTACCGGACCTGTACTTGCTGTTATTAAGAGAAATGTAGTGTAAATTAGGTCTGACCGGCGTCCCTCCTGAATTGTTAATAAAAATATAATACATTTATATGATATAATTTACATGAAATTTGCTATCTTCGTTTGATAGGGGCGTGTTAGGATAAATTTAATAGGTTTTTTCGAAAGGACACAAATGTGGAAAGAAGGCCCTAGTGGTCTTTGCAACTAATTCGATGTTAGTCAAATAGTGTAAAAGTATATTTATTTAAAAAAATGGATATTTTGTAAAATCGTTGCCAATGAATTGTAAAGTGTCAATACACGAAGATGTAACGCTGAGTAGATTACTAAACAAACATTAGGGTTGTCGGAATCAGGAAAAAAATATTAAAATATTTTATTTAGCTCAATCAATTTGCAAAATTTAGTTTTTAAATCGATCTTCCGTTTTGTTTCCGTTTGCAATGATGTTTGTTGTGTTTTATTTTTTATATATGCCTGTAAATAAATAATAGGCTAATAGTTTAGCTACAAGCCCTGACAGATTGAAAAACAGTTCAAGTTTGATCCAGGGTCACACGTCTTGTGTCACGGTCGCCTTATGATCATACATGAATTCTGTGGTCACGAACGGTGTTAATTATATAACTCTAATACATTGATGCTTAATAATACAAAGAGATACATGAGTCAAAGCATTAACGTCTTTGTATTACTAAATATAAATTATATCGCTAGTATGGTTAAAAAGAAAATATTTCATATTCACACAGGATAGGTGTGAGTTAACAATTTAAGCTATAATTTATTTATTAGCTGTCGTAATATTGACAAAATATTAATAAATAATATGTTTTTAATAACAAGCTATTCCCACTAGTTTCATCAAATGGTGAAATAAGGTATTATATATTTTTTTAAGGTTATATAGAGAAACAAACATTATGACAGCGAAGGAAAGATTTCAAAGAAAAAATGAGAGATTTTCATATATAACAAAACATGAATATATAATTAAATTAAATTGATTTCTTTTAATTATATTTTTGTAAGAAACTCTTATGCTGTTAGATATATAAAATATCATAGTTTTAGTGACAGTTAGTGGAACACCCGCTAACTTTCATGTCAGATTTCCGGTTGAGGTTTTAAGTTGAGATTTTATGGGATTACAGACTGGTCTGCCATTTTGAACTTATGTAAATGCATAGCCAAATCAGGTTTATCGATTAAAGAATACATACGGATAAGGGGCTTTTGTTTTATCAAGAAACAACATTCTTTAGTATTTACAAATAAAGTAACTTGGCGCTAAGAATATAATTAAAAGAAGCTTCCTAGTTCTCTTATAAATATTAATCAGTGGCTAGTTTATTATCAACTAAAACACCTAAATGTATTCAAAATATTCACGTTTTATTATTGTTCATGTGTCGCTGATACTTTGCTTCTTACAATCGTTCTATGGGTCAAACTTATTAAAGAAAATATAATAAAAATCAAATCAATATTCAATAGTAATGAATAATTCCCTAATTCAAAGGTGTTCAGTGTGAAGTATGTACCTACTGCAACTTGAACACGCTTTGAAACCATTTATTGAAACGTGAAAGCAAAATTATGGAATTTTTCGGCAAAGATTCCCCGTATTGACAATTAGATTTTAAAATAAAAGGATCGTAAAACGCTAAAAATAAAAAAAATATATGCAAGAATTCTCTAAATGTTAGTTGAATTTTGAAAATAGGACATCTATAGTCCTTTTTAGACATCTTGTTTAAAATTATTAACAGTGTCCTATAGATTCGCTAGATGGCGCTAAAACAATATGACTTTTAACATTACTGACCTTGCTGAATGTCGAAGGACTGTAGGCAAACAATACATGCAGCCTTTTATTTTTATATAAGTTATTACTACAATTAATAATATATTGTGCTGTAATTTATCTGATGTCATTTTGTATGACAAGTATTTATTAACTTTCGTCAAGAAAAATCCTAGTGTATCGTTATCTGACAATTAATTTTTAGGTATAATACAGATTTATAAGTAAAACTACTAGCAGTGAATATTGTATTCTTTTATATTTAATTAATTCCTTTCAGAATGAGTTTTCACTCATAAACATTTTTGTTTCTTAGAAAATAAAATATCCTGATTCAAAATTTTTATCGGTTACCAAACTTTAACATAATACATTGAAAAAGCTTATTTTAAAGTCTTCTGTTTTTGCCGTATCAAATTAGTTTAGTACGAGGTAATTATAAAATATTCTTATTGAAGTGTAAATAAACGTGTAAAACTTAACTGACTGGTTTTTTGTGTACTGTAGGGATAAATTATGTCGCTTTGTTTAGACGTTTCTAGCCTTTTATTTATTAATTTCACGTTTACCTGAATTTTTTACGATGTTTGGATTAGTTTTGTTGCACAGGAAAAATAATTTTAAAATGCACGTCATAAAACCTTTTTATATATTTCAACTCACGGCTTATTCATTATGTTATGTGATCTCAAAACAGTAAGACGTTTTCCTTGTGTATTAAATTTATAATTGGTAAGCGCTTATAACATATATTTACTTATATTTAAATTAAAACATAAATAAGCTTGTGTATTTCACTAACCCTTGTGAGTTTCACGATTTTATGTTATAGCTTATGTTACGCGTTATAGAATCAGCTATTTAACTATTAAAGTTCTGTTAAAATCGGTTCAGCCCTTTCTGATCTTACATAACTGTTATAAGTCTCGTGCATACTTTCATACGCATTAAGAAAGAAAATTTTATTTTAATATTACATACAGACATTCTATTATGTTGTTTATGTTATTAGGATAGTGGCGGTGATGAGGATGATAAAAGATAAATAGCTTACGTTAATCTAAAATAAGCCATCGGCCCGCGAAAGGCCTGTCAAAATGGGTACAGCCATTTCGGATTAGCCAACACATACAGACAAACAAAAAAGAAATGAATTGTCTTGTATCATGCGTATATAAGCTCCGTGTGCATTAAGAAAAAACCTTAACGTCTGTTAAGGAATAAAACATGTTTTTGATCTTTAAAAAATATTATTAAAATTAATGGACAACTTAATAAATTTTTGTTCATGAATAAAACATTTAAAAGTTAAATGCAGAATAGGTACAGTAACATTTAAAGTATAAATACTGACGACGAGGAATGCAGTCCTTAAAAGTAATAATCAGAGATGAACAGGAAAATGAAAATTCATACAGAAACAGGTTTATGTGGATAAGTTTTTTGCTTATAAAGTATTCATTAAGGCATTATAATGCTAATGGTTTCTGCCCGGGTAAATGGCATAAATTACTAGTTCTTGCCTAGTGTTAGTCGATTTGTGCGACCTGCTCGGTTTTAAAGGCTTTAATCATTCAAATAAAATCATATTTACCTGGAATTAAGTACATATTTACTTGCCAAATAGTATTTTCATTGCTATAAAAGGGGTAACATTTTTGGTCAATTTATGACGCAACGTTTTACTTGTCTGTCTGTCTGCTGATCTGATAATTTATTTATAACGGCTAACCTGCGAAATGGCTAGACTGATTTTGATCTATTCATCATCAACATTGTGAATGTATGTATATATAAAATAAGATGGTTGAAACATTTATTTAATTTTGCGTAACCCGTTACGAGAAATATACAACCGTTTAATCAGATTTCCAAAAGTTTTAGCTAGTAACCAACACTATCACGCTAGTTTTAATACAAAGACGAAACGCAAGAAAATTGGTTCAACATTTTAGGGTCTACGATGCCAAATGACATAGACATTTGTGTCTATGTCATGTATGTGTCCATAGACATGTGTCTTAAACATCCGTCTTCAAAACAAAAAAAAACTTCAAAGCTCAAACGCTTCGTTTTAATAAAAAATTATCTACAATTCGAAAAACTCGTAAAATTATGCTGAAACTTATGATACTGTATAATACTAGTTGACCCAGCAAACTTCGTTTTGCCACATAAATATTGTTAATTGTAGTTGATTGGAGTGAGGTGAAATTTGGTCTTGTATGTAGTTTTATATGCTGTATCATAAAAAATAAAAAGTTTTGTCTAAAAAATTAATGTTGGGGTGGACAACTCTTATCACTTAGGGTTTATACAAAATATATAGTAGCCGATTTCAGGCTTACTGAATATGCATATAAAATTTCATAAAAATCGATCATATTCTTTCAGAGGAGTATGGTAACTGATATTGTGATACGATATAATATATTATACTACATATAAGATATAATTCAACCTTTATTTTTCAATATTACAAACGATAATCGCACCAAGTTTATCCATTTACATGAAAACAAACTGTTAGGAATCGTAAAATTTGTCACATTGTTCCAAAAACATTCTAGATTCGAAAAGATTTAATGTGTTATTGCGAGAGCATACATTTTCGTCACACATTTCCATTGTTGCAATACTTTTCATAGATATGATTTCAACGTTTCGTGGAACCATTCGTTACAGTGTTTGTTCAGCTTGTCTTTTAAATAACAACGTGTACTTAAATGAGTTCTGTTTCACGAATTTTCAGTAGAAGTCAAGCCTTCGAGCGTTGAATGAGTTATTAAAACAATGGCGATTTCTGGATTTTTCTTTGCTATTTTAGCAGTTGCGTCTGTCAACGGTGAGATATATTATTATACTTAAAAATATTATTTACTTTGCATTGCTTACGCTACTGAGTTGGCTATTTTTTTTGTTATTTGCCATGTTTTATAAATAATTTGTTCTGTTAATTCATTTTTTTATGTAAAGATAAAAAAATACTTGCAATTGATAAGTTTTGATGCCAAAAAAGCTTGGTTTATATGGTTTTTTAATCGCTTTTAATGAATATTATCGAATGTGTAGAAGTCATAGGCGTTAAATAGAATTGAAATGTTAACAGAAATTTACAAATAGGTAATGTTTAAAGTCATGGTAATATTATAAGCTGAAAACAGTTCTTCAATTAAACGACTATACTTGGTTGTTCTCTAAATTGATGATTCATTTAAAGTCGTTTGATTTTTAAGGTTAAATATTTTATAAAAATTATTCTAGTAGTATAAAATAATTAGATAGAAACACTTTTAATGTAATTTTAATATTACAGCTGCGTATCAATATCAGAATCAGTTTGTCGGCGTTCAAAAGTAAGTCTATGAACAAATATCTAACATTTAGGTAAATTTAGTTTATTTAAGATTTTCCTTAAAATTATTGTGTGTAATATCTTTTTCCTTGTTACCATCTAAAGGAGGAAATCGTTCATGCTTACTATTAAAATTACCACGTTTTTATGATTGTACCATTGTTTTTATCCCGTTAAGCCTAATGTTATTTGAAATATTTTCCTTAAATTTTTTCCGGTTTAGTTAGCAATCAATTTGAGGAAATATTATTATTTCAGGAATTTCTAATCCGATAAATATAATACTTTAAAAATAGTCAAAATTAATAATGGTCATGTACTCGAGATAGGAAGCATAGACGAATCAATTTATCTTTGTTTGAATGTGTATGTGTGCGATATATTTTCGCCTACCCGCATTTATTAATTTACACAAGCTAATTTCTTAATTTTTGTGTTATGATTGGGAATTAATTATTAATTTAGTGATTAGGGTAATAGCTTGATTAAAATATAAATTAATAATAAAATTCATATATTTTTCAGCAATCAAGGATTCAAGGTAAGCACAATTTATCACTTTTAATATAAAAATTAAAATAAAACTTTTAGTCATATCAAAATAATTTAAATCCATTTTTCAGCAACCACAATTTCCGGCAATCACAATGCCGACTTTTAGTTCATTAGTTTTTCCGTCTTTCCCATCTTTTCCAACTTTTCCATCGCTCTCACCTGACGACATAGTCAAAAATAAGGGGAAGCCTGGCGTGAACTTCAGTGGTATTTCTGTTTCATCATCGAGCTTTACGAAGCTGGATAAAGACGGAAATGTGATTAGAGATGGAGGTACCAAAGTTATCACCAACCGTAATGGAGTCGTCAACGAATATTCTTGTAAGCTTTCATTTCAGTCTTTTATATCATCTATAAATATTTTTAACTTTGTGTTTGCACGCTCCAGGACTACTGTTTCGAATTTCAAAATTATTTTAGAGTTGAAAAGTCTATTTATCGAGAAAGGTTTCAAGCTATGTAACACGTTGCGATAAGTAGAAGGAGGACAACAATGAAAAATTTTTGTAAAATCCGGATAAAATTATTGCTATTGAGAGCAGCCGTTCCAACGAAAGCATTTGCGTATTTCTCACTTTTAAAATTGGCTAGTGGTGATTCGTGGTTTTAAGCCATTATCTCATCTCGTAAAAACGTTAATCATAAAATACTACGTAATGAAAATGTATATCCTGATTAAGTATTCGTAATCGCTATATTTCCATATCATTTGGATTTAAGCATTTATGTCTTTAGATGTTTGGAATTTGAATGTTTTATAAATAAAATTTTTATGTTTTGTATTTAATTTCAGACCCTGAAACAGACAGCTCTAATATCAACATAGTGTAAGTATTAGACCTGTTTATTTATATAAAAAGCAAATAAACAGGTCTGTCTAATTAATAATGAAGACATTGTTTCTTTGTATGTCTCTCTATAATATTATAATTATATTATACCTTCACTATCCTGATCATTAATAATATTTATTATAGAACTAAGTAGCCAGTAGGTATTATAGCTTTCTAATCCACAGTCAATTGAAACTAGTTTTTACTTTGTTTTCCCTTTACAAGACTGCGTTTCCTTGAAAACGTCAGAGGTTGTTTTTAGCAGGTGTTGGATAGATAAAGATTTAGCTCAATTTATTACGCCGTTTATCTTTTCTTTAAATGTATAAAATATAAAAATCTTGTATGAGAAAATTTCGTGATTGCTAAATAATAAATTACCAATATATTATTTGAATAAATTTTTCAATTCTTTAATACTGTCTTTCTATTGTTACAGATCTTCATCGGTAAGCACCTCTTAAAATTGCTGAAAATATATTTAAAAAAAATTGTATTTTTTTGTGTGTTAAAGTTACAACAATAGTCAATGAGGCTTTTAAATAAAATCAATTAATATTCGTAGTTTATTTTTTAAAAAGCTGATAAATGTAATTACAGTTTCCTCGACACGAAGTACCTCAGGTAAGAAGGCATGTTAGCATGAAACTTGCATGAAATTCAAAAATAATAATAGAATAATTGTAAATATTGGCAATTAACATTAGTTTCTAGGGTATGATAGAGCATGCACTTTTGAATATGGTAAAGGGTTACAAAAGGTCTTAATATATTTAATTAACCGGAAACGATTTTTCACGCGTTTTGAAACCGGTGGCATAACGTATGCATACCAAAAAGGTATTATAGGAATGGCTTAACCAAGTACGCCGAGACTCTATGGTTAGTCTTTAAAGAATAGGTGGAAGGTTACAAAATCCTGATATTGTGAGATTTTACTACAAAATATACCTTTAGAGTACTGAAGATATAATTAAACTTTGCCGGAAAACTTAGAGAGAATGAAAAGCACTTCAAGATTACTGTACCACCCTGAAATATAAATAAATTTATTGTTTTAGTCTATAAATTCACAAATTTTTAAATAATTTTATGGTATTACATAAAACTGTCCTGATTACTAAATAATTTGTAAACTGAAGATGAATCATTAAATATTAAAGAACCATAAAAATAATATTTTCGATTAAACGATTTGATATAGACAATAGCCTTTAATGAATAATCTTTACATAGCACTTGCACAAATAATAAATACAGACTTTATGTTTACAAATGACGACCGGCTTGGTATTTCAAAAAATAGAACTTAGTGAGGAGAAGGTCTGTTTCTACGGAAATGCGAAAACGATTCTTGCAAAGTCAATTTGTACAATTTTGCCATGTTGCCCAAATTACGTCAATACGTACTTACTCGTATCTCAGAAAAAGGCTCAAACAAAACTTCACAAATTCTCGAACTCCACCAGACTTAATTTTGCGATAAAACACAAAAATACTACGATCAATCATGGAATTTTAGACAATGAATGACGTTATCGTTAAGATATTTTTAATATACGTAACAGTATGTATACAATGATATTATGAATAATAGGAATGAAAACGTTTATATAATACAATTACTGAATATAGGAGTTTTACGCAAATAATATCTACAGTTAAGATACTAGCAGACTCGCGAAACTTTGTGTTTTTCTTCTGATATATTACCATAGACGAGAATGGCATATGAACGTTATATTTACCAATTTTCTTAATTATCCGTTAAATAGTTTCAGAGTTTAGCGATATATTCTAAACAAATAAACTATTATTATATTTGTTGCTCCTTAATTTTGCCAAACGACTAAGTTCTCGCATACAAATTCAAAGACTACTAACTATACTGCCATAAGTAAAAGCGAGAAATAATGATCTATAAACTATTTATGTATATTTATAAAAGTATAGGTCTTTCTCCAGGTCACATGGAAACGACTTTACCAATGTAATTTGTTTTTTTTAAAGGTTCCTCATACTTTGTAGAAAATTCTTACGTAAAGAAATGTTACGAAAACTGCACTTAACATTGTAGAACTTCAGACAACCGAAAGCTAAATACTGCGTGTGGTTGATAGTAACATCTTGATCTATTCACATTACGCTCTATTTGTTATAGTTGAATTGTCTAATTGTACTTTAACTATTATACCACAGATTCTACAGCTTACACCGTTCCCCAAGCTTCCTGAGGTTCCTCAGTTACCTAAGCTACCTCTTTTACCTCCGTTACCTCAGCTGCCTCAGCTCCCTCAACTTCCTCAGCTCCCTCCACTTCCTCAGCTCCCTCCACTTCCTCAGCTCCCTCCACTTCCTCAACTACCTCCACTTCCTCAACTACCTCCGTTTCCTCAGTTACCTCAGCTGCCTCAATTACCTCAGCTGCCTCAGATAAAGGTAATTGATTAAGATATATTACAGTTAGCCCCATTATTTCGTACATTTTAAGTCACCAGATTTGAGGAAATCATTTGTTAGCATATAAAGTGTTGAATTAAGAGATAGCAACATCTATACTGTCCTGGCGGTATCTCCAGGGCATGCATTCACGTGCTAACTATTAGATTTGCACATTTAGACAGAAACTAAACCGCAAAATTGGCATTAACTATCCCACATACGAACGGAGTTCATGGATTAAATTTGAAAGTTCGATCCTATCACTCACAAAATTATGAAATTTTTTAAAACAATTCTGCTAATGAGATCTTATCTTAATATTTCCCATTAATTTATAATACAAATTCTGTAATCTTCTCATATATCGTATCTTTTTACAGCTGCCTGTTATAAAATTTCCTGAAATAAAGGTAAAACACGATATTTAAATATGTTTGCTTATGTTTTTAACTAGAGTGCATTTGAAGCATTGTAATTGTTTAAAGGAAATTTTATTGTTCCAAGTGTGTTGATTTTAAAATAAGGTCTATTCTATTATGTATTTATTATGGCTGTACCAGATGACTTAACATTTCTTGGACTAATATTAGATGAGATTGAAAACTAAATAAGCTGTTAAGATCGTCAGTTAGGGCTTTCCAAAACTAGATTTAGCGGATTCGTGCTGGTAAAATCTGTGTCAAGCGATCCCTGATTTATAGGTCGTTAATAGAACATTGTACATAATGTATTTGCTATGTTCTATTTGAATTGATAAACCTTGTAATACAATAAAATAGCTGGGAATTCCTAAAAAGCAATGAAACTCTTTTAGTCTTTAATAAGTGGTCTTGAGTCTGCTAATTGCAAAGTGCTCTTATTATTCGCAAAATACAGAATAGTAAATATCTAATAAAGTAATATTTAACTTAAAAATATTATTGATTTGTTGATATCTATAGCTTTAGCATAAAAAGATTCGAAGAAATTTTAATCAGTTCAAGGGTAAGTCAGATCATTATTTTCTGGTGAGAACTTGGAGAGAGCTTTGCATGAAGCTAAAAAGCTAAAAGCGCTTTTTATTAATATATTATAGATTCATTATTGGTGATGGTACCTAGAAAGAGCTAATGGAATAAAAGCCTCTTTGGTTGTATGTATTATGCGGGCTGCTTTCAAAGAACAGGCTGGTATTAATCAGATAAGGCATCGTTTACAATATGTGCCCGTCATAATTAAAAGGTAATTTTTTTTAATTGTAATATACCTTAATTCGAAAATCTAAACCTTGTATTCCGGCTGACTCTACCAATTTATTAATGAAATTGAGCCATATAAAACATGAAATGAAGGCATTTGTGTTTTTCCAAGTTACGTATGTATGAAGCTTTATGTTTCTTTTTACAGATACCAATAATACCAATACCAGCAGTGCCCAAAGTACGACCAGTGGACCCCAATATTATAAAGAGTTACAAGCCGGGACCAAATGAAGAGTTTAGTGGGCGATCTTTTGTGTCCTACAGACACGAGTCCAACATTAATGGCGACAAAACCAGTGGTGGAATAGATACCGTGATAAATAATGATAATGGAAGAATTAATAAGAAAACATACAAATACGGAGATTTGAACGATGATAACAGTTACTAATGTTATGACAAAAGAAAAGTTTTGAAAAACACTATCATAAAGTTAATTTTCCTCTTGAAATCTCGCTCTTCTTATATCTGTTATTTTATTATAATTGTCGTTATGTTAAAAGAGAATTCAGAATTTGTTTTATTACATAATAGTGCATTGGTCATAAGTCTAGTCTAGTTTAAAAACTGTACTGTTATAACAACTACTCATAAAATATATATAATATGCTTTTTGTTATGTTTTGTAATAAATGATTAAACACAACCTTTTTTAATTTCGTTTCCTAATCACTTCTATCAGTATTAAATAAACCAGGGTTGATTTTATGTAAACATAACAAATGGGGGTGACGTAAATAAAATGGAGCCTTAGTTACTCCTTGTGCCATTAGTCACGTTCCATTGAAAGTTCAGTTAAAATAGCTCGAGCTAATTCGGAAATTAGTTAGCGAGGTAAATAGACAAAATTTGTTAATTGTATTGACGTTAAAAGTATATGCAATAAATACATATCGAAAAGGTGCTATTTTAATGTTAAAAAACTATACAATAATTATATTTATATAAACATATGAGAGAAAAGTTATGCATAATACATAGCAGTAGAAAGAAATACACTTTGCAAGTTTATAATTACTTAAAATGAACGAGCGCAGACTATTTAAGAAATATAAGTAAAATAAGAGATTATACAAATTTCAGTTCTATATTGCTGTAATTTAAAGAATAAAAAGCAATGAAAACTATAACGTAACTTTTCACTATTTGATGGCTGTTCAGGACTCGGACAATTAGAAAGAATACATAACGCGGTTAATAGCGTCCTACAAATTGTCGTAATGAAATTCTTTTTAAATATTATATTTCTACATCGTTAGAAAATGTTTGAAAATTTAACGCCTTACATATTTTTAATAGCAAAAATGTGAAATGAATGAATATGGCTTAAGCATTTTAAGTAGCAGTCCCCTAGAGAATCGATATGATATTGGCGTGACAGAGAAATGGGGCTGCACAATTAGTACGCATGACAGAAAATTGATCAATTTTCGGTAAGTGTGAAGATCAAACAATGTTAGTTTGACTTTACCTATTGACGTAAGAAAAGTAAAGTTAGATGGAAACCCTTTTTTTGATTGGCCAACTTTGCTTTTCTTAAATTCACGTAAAGCACAATAAATTTATCCCTTGAATTGCAAATTAAGACACAATCAATGTTTAATTGTGTCTGAGGACGCGTGTGCATTACGGCAGTCTAGAGTTTAATTAATTAACCAAACAATTCTCCTATTTTTTTAGAAAACTTAGGTTTAATCATCACATTTTTGTCGAGTTTTGGGACTGTTGGAGTATTTAATTTGCAGAGGGTCTACTGAAACCAGTAAAATTTTGAAAGGGTTCTATGGGAAAAACAAGTTTGGGAACGTCTGCTACAGTGGAACTTAAATTTATCATATATAGAAAATAATTCTAGACTATGTCAAAGAGGTAGATATCATTTGACGCCTCTGTATGAAAGTGCGATAACTATAGGTCCTATACGAGTGGAACGGTGTTCTTAGCTATGAAGATTGTCGTTGGGGTTACTAAAACAATTTAATAATAATTGATAATTAGAATAGACGCTTAGCAGACGGATTTCAGCAAATAGCGTTTGCGTGTCTTTAATTTAAATTAGAAGATATTAAGTAAACGATTGCAATTACTTGAAGGATTACGAAACAATGATTTAGTTTCGAAAATGTATGGAAAATAATATATTGGGATCTTATTCAAGGTCAGTTCCCCATAACAAGCATATATAAGATGCTGAAATTTTTCATAATATCGTAGTATAAATTTTTCTCTGCATAAGATTTGAATGTATAATTTGAAAATGAAAACTTTTATAGTTTTTCTCTTGTGTTTAACATTAACATACTGTGCGAGTACGTGTATTTTTTCTTTTGAATAATTAGGAAGT
>JAOSYY010000016.1:2394261-2407954 GCA_025727935.1 Hebomoia glaucippe
AAGGTATAAACATTTTTAGTGATAGTGAAGAACCAATTTTCATTAAAAACATTTCAGATCTGAAAAGGGTGAAGAAAAAGAAGGAATTTCCGAAGGCAAGATGGGTGAAGGTGAAGAAGAAAAAGGAGAATCAGGAAATAAAGAAAAAGAAAAGAAGAAAGGTGATCAAAATGATAATGTAAGTAAAATGACAGGTGAATTGAGTAATTAACTTTTTGGCATATACTGAAGGTGAATAAAAGGCTGTAGATTATTTAGATTACAACTGTATGTAGGCAAACCTGTACAGTCACTAAGCGAGGTGACAAGAAAGATTTTAGGCTTGAAACAAGGCCACAGAGAGACCTTATAATGATAATGATATTGTATTATGCAACGTAAACATGTACGCTTGATTTATCTATTAGTTTAGGAAAACTAAGTTGAAATAGTGTCTGCATCTCGAGAAGATATATAAATGTCGTAAAATGTTTGAGAGTATGGGAAGTGAGCGCTATTGCTTGATATGGTCAGTCTACAAGCACTGCTTAAGTAGCAAGAGAGTTTTCAAACAATAGCCAACGCACTACCGACTGTTAATAATCACATCTGTCGTTAATTACAGTAAATAAGATCAGTATAAAGTCTGATAATAGCTTTTTACGAAATAATAAACCATTCGATTTAAAAATATGTAGGTATAACATTCACCGGCATTATCACGTAACTGAAAAATAAATGTGACTTTTGATTTAAGCACGCCTTGCAGCCCTAAAATCAAAATTTAGAGATGTGCTCCGCTTGTAATTTTTACAAAAGTTAATTTGGATAATTTACTTTATTCTTATTATTTTCAGGATTCTGCAAAAGATTTGTGGTACTTCGTGCCTTTGCCGTTCGAAATTTTAGACACGGTAGCAGTTCCAGTGGAAACATACGAGATCTATATTTAAATGTATATAAAGAATATCTAATCTAATAAATATATAAAAATTTTTAGTTATATTTTTAATAATATCCTTTTTCGTTTTACCTCTTTTATAATTCTGAACAAATTCAAAACATTAAGATGTCTAAATATAAAAAATAGGTTCATAAATAGATAGTGATCATTAAAAACATTTAAATTGGAAAACTCATTGCGATACAACACTTTATTATATTGAATATAAGAGAGCGTTTAATAAGAAAAACGTTACTGCTTCTTAAATATGTAATTTACGAAATTAATAAAATAATCTAAATTTACTTGAAATTTAAGCATACATTTTAAAACTGTACATCTTCTAACAATACCTTATGGTATCCCTTTATTGTCTGAAATTAACAGACAGGCGTGATGGATGGATTTTGAGCCGGAAGACATTATACTAGAATAATCCTAATTTATTTGTTTTAGATTATTTAAATCTACACATTTATATTTCTTAAGCATTTTAAAATAATATTTGTAAAAAATATATCCATAAGAAACTTGATGTGATAAATAAACAGACCTTTTCATTTAATACGTAGTATTGATATCTGAAGTCGATAAAGTTATAGATGAAACAATTTCAACAAACCGTATTATTGCGCGTTTCTTCAGCTGCGTATTTTTTATGTGGCCTTGTCTAGTATAGAAACTTTGCGAAATTATAAGAGATAGATTATTTTATGCGATAGGAAGGCAAACGAGAGTACAGTTCACCTATAAGCGATTCCTGTCGCCCATGGACACAACCAAGATCACTAGATCAAGAAGACGCGTTGCCAATCTTTAGACCTTAGCCATATTACATCATGTGTTATTTTTAATGATGTTCTGCTGCCGGCCTTATTCATTTTTTATTTCTATTATTTTGAATTTCATAAAATTCCGTCTTTTGCTACGCGTGCAATTTATATTATATTATCAATCAATATATAGTATCAATATAACATATGGTAAACATTTGGATTTTCCTTAACAGTCCCCTACCCCATTAACTTTTTATACATACAGACATCCACACAAGCATTGGTGCTAGTTAATGATTTACTTTAGTCACATGAAGTTAGTAATTATTTAAAGTACTCAGTTGACCTTTATAAATATTTTTCAGAACATTTAGAAATTCATAGAGTGAAACAAAAACGCATACAATGAATCAATACATTTTATTGACGGAGCTATGTTACAAATTACAAATTATGCGAGGAATAAATGACTACACTATAAATATTTTTTATTTCAAAATTAATTTCATTACGGAAGTGCGGTTAAATTTGGATCACGATAATTGGGGAAACAAATATAATTAAAGGCCATGTCAAACTCATTTTGAAAAAAAATAATGATTAAGTACTGTAGTTTATTACCATTTTAACTAAGAACGTGGACAGGTTTGTTTTAAAAATTAACAGACCTGTGAATAAAATATTTACAGAAATTTATGTTTGTATTTTATTAAAATTTGTTACAAAACATTGTGTCTAATTACAATGAATAAAGACCATTTACATACTTCTAACCTTCGGTAATAAGTCTTGAAGTACTATACTGTTTCAATAAAAGAAAATATATGAGAAAATAATCTTTTATAAAAACAAATAACCGTACCTAGTGCTAATTCTATAATTTATTTTTATGTCGATAACGTAAACAACTCAGTGATGACATGTGACGAATTAGCGCAATATATTTTTCACCTGTCAGTCTTAGGTAAAATGAGACCAAACAATAGTCTACCTACGTCATGTTTCCCATTCAAATTGATCGCCTTACTCAAAGAAACCATTACAACTTTAATACAAAAAGATTTGGAAAATTGACGTGCTTATGAATATTGCTTTTGTTTGATAAATATGTTCACATATAAATTAAGTAGTCACCAGAGCTTGATAACATATTAAGTCTAATCCTCGCTCTGACCAGTCAAACGAGTGTTAACGATAGTAAAATTGTTAAATAAAAATGTTCAAATTATCCCTTGTGTGTTTTGTGGCATTGTGTGCTGTGTATGCCGAAGGTAGTGTTATATTATACATTTCTACTATTTCATGTAACCTTCTTCATTTCCACATTTAATAAGTTTTCATAGCATTAACTTTTTGTCAAACTCAATGTTACTGGCAAGTTGTAAAATAGAAAATATTTGTTTCCTTTCTTGAAATGAGGACAATGTATGAGGACAATGTATGGTTAATTACATTTTTTAAGCTTTTTGAATACTAATGTTTAATGGGAAGTTATCTGCTATGGGACTTTGCAGAAAGTTTAGAATCGCAAAAAAATCTCAATTCTTATAATGTGTACTGTCATATAATATTTGGAATGTGTGATGCATATTATTTTATAGATTGACAATTACTGTTTGTTAATTTTATTATGGCTCGCGACCGTCATATGTCATGGTCAACCGGCGCTTGACCTCACAAAACTAACAAAAATCTTTTACTAGTTTTTTTTTTTTATTTCTACTCAATATTTTTCGCAGGTTATAAACATACATCGTAATAGATTAATAAATTTTTATAAAGCAATTCATATACAATTTATTTTAGTTGCCCTGGGCTATAATAAATAAAAAGATTAACCACTGACGCCTTAGAACACGTTTTTTAAAATAATTTTCTTCTAAATATATCGAGTGGTATATCAATAAAATATATCTCATCGTAACGAAAAATAATTCGTAAAAAAAGATAAATTCAAGTCTTGTAGAAGAATTTTAAAAAATATAAAATAAAGTTGTTAATTTTTTATGTGGCGATTACGCAGTTAGGTTTCCTTAATATTTATTAAATTATATTTTCACAGCAACGAGTTTTAATAAAATGTGATTATAATCTGTATTTTTTTCCAAAAATGATTATACTGATCAGTATTAAGTAATACAACACTAAAAATGTTATTATTCAACTTTAAAAAAGATTCCCGTTCCGATCGTTCCCACATTTAAAAAATTGAACTGACGGCCTCATCATATCTATTATAGAATAAGAACCATAAAATTAATAATATCTAATACCTACAGTATCTAATAAATATTTAATAAATTACAGTACACAGTCGGCCATTTTATTTGGGTGAAGAATTTTAAGTTGTTAATAAAATGTTAGATAAATATTGTAGACTTTATTTTGTACAAATACTTGATTAATTACGATTGATTTTAAATTATGCGTGTTATCAAATATTTCATTCGATGGTAATGTGTGTGAACAATACAATTTACACATTTTTAAGACACATTGCTGATTTTGATTCGTCACATAATTCGCACATATTTTTTGTTGGAAATTCCAATTCGACTTTATAAACATTCATAGTTCAGAAATCATAAACCCTGCTTAAGTCCATTACAGATAGGATGCCATTTTAAATATTTTCGATACCATCAAAATATTCCATGCTATTCGTCGAACGCAAAAACATCTAAAAATAAACGTGATAGGATTTTATTGACTTAACAATTATCACAATACTATCGAATAATGTAATTCATGAATTGAAGTCGTTGCAGTGATTTCGTAGAGCGTGAAATTGATGGCGGATGTAATAGATTATACCTATATTATGTATAAAAATGAGTGTAGATAAAATTTTAAAATACCGAAGTAAATATTGACGCTTTATTCCATCAACAGGTGGAACTCTTTCTGCACAAGACTTTCTTAGAGCTGCGGCAACTGGTGACTTTAAAACTTTACGACAGTTGTAAGTTCATACCTTTATGTTACTGTTTATTTTTCAACATACCAATAAATATATAACGTACTATAGTCAATAATATTTTATATATTTCTTTTCAGTATCAACCCCAATTTTGCATTTTCTGATTTCGCGGTAAGTTATTTTCTATTTAAACTTGTAACGACACGGATTTTTTCTACGTAACCTGGATTTTCATTGATTACATTTTACTTGTCGCGAATTTTACCTCACAAAACTGTTACAGCGTAGTTTTTGCCACAGTCATATCTGTGTAGATTATGTAATAATGACACATTATTTAATAGAATCGGCAATTTCAAATTCGACTGATTTTATATAATCCTATTTCATTATAATGCGTCCACAAAACGTAAGTATTAGTACGTTTGGAAATAATTAGGGTGATAAGATTTATAGAAATTTCAAGAAAAATATTTACATTATGCTCCAAGTAAATAAATTTTAATGGCTTGGTTTTTAGCACCCATTGGATCTCAACACCGACGTGGCTAACTTAAAACCAAATCCTGGAACTCATGTCTTCGGTCAAGCCGAATCCAGCTTTTCGTCATATTCTAACAACAACGGACAGGTTTCAACTGAAAGTGGAGGCTATGGGATAATAAACAAAGATGGAGAAGTAAGCACCTATAGCTTCACTCCTAAAAATGCTATTGCACCTGTTCCAAACAACGAGCAAAAGTAAATTCAAAGTTATTGCTAAATTTTCTTAATAGGCGCTTTATTTTCTGAATAGAGTTCTAAATTAAAATATTTGCAATTAGTTTTAGAATACCATAATTATTCATATTACCAAATATGTAAATTAAGAGACAAATTATAATGTTTAGACGATATGAATTTGTTTTTTTGTCCGCCAAGTCCATCGTTAATATGATAATAATAAAATACGATACAGGTAAAATAAATACAGTCATACCAGAGAACAGATAAGAAGAGAGATAATAATTAATTTAGAAGTGATTGATATTTTCTAATGAATTATTAAGGTAACTTATTTATTTCCAAATGAAGTATTTTTTATTATCATCATAAAATATATTACAAGGTAAAAAGAACAAAGACATTTTTTACTTTTAATATTATTAATTTAGATTATAAGCAATAAATAACTAGAAGATTCATTTTAAAATTATTATTTATTAATTAATTAAAATCGGAATGCAATGATTTTCTTCTTTTTTAAACTCATCATTTTAATTGCCTTTAACTTTATCCTTAATACAGATATTTTAACACTATTTTACTAATGAAATAATGCGTAGGCTAATACACAATTTAGTAAGGCGAATTATTTGTATTGGTGGATGTCTGCTATAAAATGATAACGAAGCCTAAATAATATTCTACAATTAATGCGCAAAAGAAATCAAGGTATAGTTATAGTAAAATCAAGAGTAAGTAGAAAAATCTCGTATATACATAGTACTTGTCTCCAATTCACAAGTCTTAAGCTTAGTTTTCCAATAAATATATACAAAGCTGTCTTATATATAGTGGATTAAAATAAGTTGAAAAAGGTAAATTAAGGTAATTACTATCGTCGTCCCATAACTGCAATCTTAAGAGATTTATAATTGTTGGTTTATTTTATAGTATATATAATGGATAGACTATGAAATCATTTCAACGGAAATAGAAGACTTATGAAGTCTATTATTTCCCATTTGATGTGAATTTTATATCATAAAGTACGTAATTATAAATTATGAAGACAACGTCTCTCATAAATTGCACTGTTATTGTATGTTTTTTACACACATTACATCTCATGTATATTCCAAAACATTTTATCAACGAGACGATAATTGTTACAATGATACACACTAATTGTATAAAAGTGATATATTTTTCCTTGTATATTGGGGTACTAGGGCAGACTTATTTCTGTATTTCAATACTCAATCATTTTTGTATGTAAATACATAACATAGTAATCCAAAAAAAATGATAAAAACCTTAGTCATTGTTAGTCACTTAGCAACTTAATTGCTCTAATAATTTTCATGAATGCGTATATTAGTAGTTACTTAATATATACGGAAAATTCGATCGATTAACCACATCGTTAGTATTGTGGAGTATCGTGATACATCTTACTTCGTGACCCACGAATGAAGCTAATTATACAGTATTATATACTGAAAAACTATATTTATGTGAGAACAGGAAAAGTTATAAGTTCTCTTTGACAGAAGCGCTTTTGATAAAATATGACAATGTAATCTTATACAATGATGAATTCATCGTTAAATCATGAACTTACTAAATTCCGGACACAGCATTTTTTTACAAACCTTGAACTGCGAAATGACAAAGTTGAATTATTAAAGGCACTAGATGAATTTTGTTTAATGTTTTTAAGTACAGAAATTTAAATTTCCTTTTATAATAAGAGCTCATTTTAAAAGTAAATATTTAATACTATATACATATTTAGTAACTAGCCCAGCCTCGCAGTTTCACCCGCGTTCACTTTCTATAAATGATGATGAAATATAAGCCTAAATTCTATCTATATGATCTATCTAGTAAAAGTCCCGTGAAAATCGCTCCACTCGTTCGGCATTGACCAGAACATAAAAACAAGCAGACAAATTATTTTTTAAAAATGTCTTTGTGATATACCGTATGCATTTCGAAGGTTTTATTTTAATATGACAAACCGACATCAACTATAATTTTATTTTTGTAAAACATACTTCACGTAGGTTATATTAAGACGTAAGTCACAGTTATCGATGTTCATGACAGTAACCTTGATCTTAGTTTTATTCGTTTGTAAATAAATAATGTTAGCCGATGTTATCTCAACACCGATGCAATGTTAATGTAATGCATCTCTATGAACATCAATTACGTAATTTGCTGAGAAACTGGTTTGTCTGTATGTACGGGAATAATTATATTTTTAATCTGTCCCAATATTAATTACAACTAAGTTACACCTTTTTAAGACAATTTTTATTATACTGATACAGATATGCAAATCATGTAGAAACTGTCAATCGTGAAAACATTTTTTTTTAATTTGGTATTTATCAATACGATAATCGGAATAAATTTGGAAAAGCTGACAGAGTGTATAACTTTGTAATTAACTGTTATAGTAGGAGATAAACGATTATCATGGAAAAAGAAAAGTAAGAAATCATGTCTTAATTAAAGATTTCTATTTTAGATTTATCTTTAAGTGACTACTTTCATAAATTAGTAATTTATTAGTCATATTTTTGAGCTATCGTCACAATTATTGCAGGGTTAACACTTTTTATTCCATCATAACAATTAACACATTTAACCACAAAATATTATTCCTATAACCTAAAACTTGAGTCAATCCATAATTCCAAGTTAAAAGTTAATTAGTGACCTAATGTAGCATTATAGTTCTTATCACCAAGGACATTAATCACATATTATCGTGAAAAGTATTATTTGATAAGCGTTCAAGAAGAACATTTAATAGAGTGTGGACAGCGTTAGCTTACATTGTGAGACGACCACTCGGCAAATATACTCGTGTCTAAGGTACAAATATCAAAGATTTATTTAAACAGTGAATCATTGAAAATGAAGGGTATTATATTAATTAGTGCAATTTTACTGCAATTGAATTGGTGTTATGGTAAGTATTTTATTTTTTCATAAACCTGTATACAGTACTAAAAAGTTTAGATTTATTTAATTATTATTCAAAATATAGAGCGTCTGTCTCATCTAATCTAGATAGCTATCACACCAACAAAGTAATTTATCTTAATTAAAAATCAAAACCAGAAGTCGCTTCATACAAGAGGTCAATAACTGCTAAGGATCTTAAGTCATTCAGTACACAATAGAACCTTCCTTTTAAGAAAATATTATAACTAAACAATTCGTATTTGCACGTCTATTGGAAGGCTTTGGAAAACCCGGTATGCTTAACAAATACTGCTATGTACACGATAAAATTTATCTTAGAAAATTACTGAAGTGTTTATTTTCCAAGAATTTTTTAGAGCGGAGATATTTTCGATTTTCTTTAGCAGCACAAAGAAGCACGTTAACTTATGTTAAATTTTCTTCGTATCATGACGCTCTTTTCTTAAGAAACGTTACAAAATTATATAGTATTTAAATAATTAACGTTCTTTTGTTACTAACTTAATATAAACATGCTTTGTGCTCTCATAAGTGTATGTAAATTGATTTCACACTGTACATTTAGCGTCCTGATTATTTTTATAAGCCCATAATTCATATAAACATAAAAACGAGAAAAACATAAGTTTCTATACTAAGTGGGCTTCCGTCATAATTTTTCATAAATGATAAAAAATATTTTATGATTATTGATTTAGAATTATGCGGTAATAGTTTAAAATAAAATGTATGTCTCTGAAATTCTGACATTCTAATGTGTTTATATGCGTCACAATAGTTTAAATACGAGTTGAAAAAGTAATGGATCTTCTAGCTAATCTATATTTTGAATTATAATATTTGTAATGCTTAAGGATGTGTATTTACTGACAGTAATGTGCTAATATAATTATCTGAGTGGCATCTTACATTTGCCTATGTTATGTGTACGTTTTAAAATTAATAAGTAAAACAATTCGGTTTCAAAAAATATATCTTATTCTAGAAATTCTGCATTTCACAGCTTAGTTTGGACTTTCTTATTTTTCATGATTCGAGGAATATCATCACTTTTAGATTCATATTAGAAATGCTTGATTGTTAGAAACAAAGTCGACAATTAATCACAAAGAGTTTTTAATATGTATTGTAAGTCATTAAGTTAAGTATAAATGCTGTTACTAATGTTTTTATTCCCATTATTTAATTGTTATTATATTATCAAAACTTAAACGAGCTGTTAAATGGCTGTCGATTAAACTGACGGGATTTTCCTCTACAATTAAAGTTAATTTTAGTTTTTATATTAATTTGGAGAATAAAATAAAGAGAATAATACCTATTTCAAAACACTACGATTACATTTAACACCTGTTAAATTTATTCCAGAGAATATTACATTTTACTCGTACACGTACAACCTCTTTTTTCAATTTGTACCATTGATACCGGCACGAAATGTTTTTCTAATAAAAGCAAAATCGATGCTCAATATGTGAAAGAGCTCTTTATAAGCGATAACAAAACGATAAAAACTAGTTGGCCTTAAGCTTAGTGCCATTGTCCGTATACTCTACCTACAAATACTGTAAACAAAACCGGGAGAGACTAGATTTATATTTTTTATCCTTAATGTAGTTTACATTGGTTGTATAAAAGCAACTATATCAACATAAACAAAACTGAAATGGCGTTGTGTTTAATACGGAAACACAGAATAATAAAAAGGAAACATTATTTATGAGTTTCCACATTTTGAATGCTTAAGAAATTTCTACAACCATAACGAATATGATATATAATATAATATGCGTCCTTTAAACAATATTTTCAGCGCCTAAAGCATGGTAGATTCTTGTTATAAAGTTAAAAGTTTACTAACCGGTGTTACACATATTGGGCGGGCGGGCGGATTTGTGATTTAAGGATGTCAAAGAATTCTTCATCTATATATATTTTGGATACTTAAATGCTATTTATATTATTATATTAGTTGTTCCCGAGTAATTTCATGCTATATATATAAGGATTGGGGAGTAACAATGACCGTCTTTCGTAGTTACAACATATAACTTATTTGTACCAATAACGCTTACATATTAACAAACCACTATACACTGGAAATCGTACTTAGGTAATAATTTCATAGATAAAAATCTTCCTAATGGGTATTTCCACGTAAACAAATTAACACAGATGCGTCACAGAGCACAAAATTAAGACTTTATAGTTTATATCTTTCACGGTCGTTACAATAAACTTAATGTTTTTGTCCCTATGAATTCATTAATTGATCATTAAAGAAATTGATCGTGAGGACAAACGCAATAGCTACATAACAATTATCTGATTTAATCATCTCTATCAACCACATATATTATACTTAAGAAAGAATTGCTTACGTCAAAATGTATATACATTTGTTGACAACCTTTTCCATATTTTAAAGTATTTTATTTAAATCTTTTAAGAGAAATCCGTATAAGAATGTTCATAAAAATTTAACGAACTGTATTTCATTCATAAATTAGTGACAAATGTATAAAAATACACTTTTTCTAATTCATTTATTCTTTATTAATTAGTTTGAAATGTTGGATAGAGATTGAGCATTTACAACTGAAAATCAATTTATGATATTCTTGTCTGATTATTAATCTTTAAAACCGCAAGTTAGATGTAAAAATGATGTATGTATCTCAAAAAATGTGGAATTCTTCGACGAAACCTAAGGTTTGAGTTTTGAGTAATTAAAACTTGTTGTAAAAATAAATTTGTTTTAGTATGCATTCGTTTAATTCCACCTATGAGAAGATCAACGCGTTTTTGCCAAGATTTTTGTGGATTGTAAAATAAGGTATTATTATTATTTTTCTGGGTATTTCACATTATGTTAGGTCATCGCTAACAGTTTAGCTGCCATGACGGTATAAGCACGAATTGATCGGTCACACTTTGCGCGAATATTAATAATAAAATATTGAAATGAACCATATAAAATTAATCCATTAAGCCATTGAAAATTAGATATTTTGAAAGAAAATTTATTAATTGATACACAATAAGGAGGAATTGGATTGTTTAATAAGCGAAAACAATTGAAAGTCTCATAAATATTTCCACTATTTTTCATAGACATCATCTATTATCGTATGATAATTTTAGAAAAACAAATTAAACCTTTTCTATGTCGTTTAAGATTTGTATCATATTCCTACTAAAACATTTGTTGAAGCTTCAAATTAAAATATAAGGTTATAAATTGGAAAATTTTATTACATTTAAAGACACAATTCTCATTTCTCAAGCCATCGATTACTCCTGCAGGCGTATTTGAATATATTAATTCTCTCGTAAATAACATTTTAATAAGTTTTATGAGTCAATAAAGACTTGTTGTAGCGGTAATTAAAAACATTTTTGACTTGGTCTAGTCATTTCAATCATCCTTATGCAGACCGACGAACATACATAATATAGCTTTCCATGTCATTTACTACTGAAAAACAGAGTAATGATGAATGAAAAAGGAATAAAAAATGCGTTTCAACTACAATCTAAGACTCTCTAAACAGCCAAGTACCGAATCACTGATTATGATGGATGTAGCACTTAATGAGAATTCTCTGTAAATTTGTCACTTAAAACATAATATATACTAAACAAGAATTATGTCGTTAAAGAAATATACTTTTATAGGAGTTACAAAGGAGGACAGTCGACGCCCACAGTGTGGTAATAAATGTCTTAATAAAATTGTGAATGTTTAATCGTGTTAAAAACTTTCCTCTAATAAACGGAATAGAAAAACATGGCCTAACCTAAAGTGCTCTTAAGTTGTATAAACTGTACACAAATAATGAGCGAATCTGAGTAATAAATTGAATTTTGATAAATTTCATAAAACATTATTGTTATATTGTCAAAAATATATATAATAGAAATACGGTTACGGTTATCTACCTAGTTTTCGACATTAATTTTGTATAACTTAGATGTTTGTATAAAGAAGAGATTTTATTTAAAATAAGTATTTTAAAGTGGCCCCGGCTTTGTATGGCAATAATATATTAAAGTAATCATGATCTGTTCAGTAGTTTCGTAGTTGATCGCGACTGTCAGTGAAACGAGCTGGTTATACTTATACAAAAATAAGATTTAAAAAGTATATTCCTAAAATAAATATTCTTTCGACAGTTTTTAAGTAAATATGTTAGATTGAATAAATATTGCCTTTCAAGTAAGGCGATTAGTATTTAAAATTTCAATAATTACGTTTTCCACTTAGAAATGGTTAAAAAAAAATCTTTAATTAACGCGAACGTAACAGCATTAATAAATTACTTATATGACATAAACAAAGCCTTTCTTTTATTGTCAATTATAAAAGGCTAATGTTATTGTTAGGATTATCTGTAATTTGAATATGTTTATGATATATTTATGCAAATTTAAAAATTCGATTTAACGGTATATAATGGAATTCCATTCCATTATATTCAGAAAGTTTGCGTTCTTAATAATAAAATCTCATTTTATGTAGCCATCAAATTGTATTGAATAGATTAAAAATACAATCAAGTGTTACCCACTTCTCTAATCGTACAGGTTTACGTATAAGAAAGAGGTCCTATCATTATATTGTAATCAAACACGAACACATTCTTTGTAGCGCTGTGAAATGATTCAAAGATACACAGTTATTTAAAGATTTGAATGGTTTTTGTATCACATTATATTTATTTATATAATCTCCCTATATATAAATACATACAAATAAATGTCTTTATGCTGTCATGCCATATAAAATTTACTTTTAAATCTGGTTTATTAGGTACAAACCTAATAAACGTGAATAGAGAGGTGTGAATAGCTTGACGTTTTCTTCCTTGGTTCTAAATCTCAACTAAAAATCATCAGTCATCGAAAAGTTATTGTCCCGTTAAACGACATTACAATATCATTTTATTACCTTATAATTACTATTTAAAAAAAGAACAATTTATTGTTATCGTGAACTGAGTCTCATGATGTAGTTAGGAGCTAGGGCTTTATAAGTTTACACAGTTCCTTTATATCGTTCTTTAAGAACTCTTCAGATCTGTTAAGTTAATACTTTACCTAATATGTAACGTCTACATTATTAGTCATAAACAAATTTAAACGTATGATCGAGACATGGGCAAGTGTCGACATTGGAAATGTATTGGTTTCGCAGTCTGTTGAGTGATATTCACTGTGAACAACGTGAGTTTAGATTAAATAAGTAAAAATATATAAATCGCTCTTACCAGCACATCATCCTTGTAAGTCATACTAGTAGAATTTAGTATATTCCGAGTTAAGGTTAAAATTGGAACACTAAATGTACACGTGGCGTTTTCATGAAAT
>JAOSYY010000016.1:2459397-2473032 GCA_025727935.1 Hebomoia glaucippe
TATAATCGGTTAAGTGGTTTAGGAGTCCATTGAGGACAAACATTGTGACACGAGATTTATATATATTAAGATAATAAGACACTTAAACTTCAATTATTCTTTGGAAAGCCGAGATTCAACTGGGATTTGTAAGGGCAGAGTTTAATTCCAAAACATTTGTTTTATTCGGCAGTCCCGTCGATTAATTCCCCACGGGTTATCCCGAGATCCTGGCTCAAGATAACTTTGCTTCTATTCCACAAACATTAATTTTCATATATTTTATTGAGCACTCATTTTGTTTCAAACATTATCTAATACTGTACTAACACGTGCACGGAAATGTAGTATTTGGGTGACTAAAATATGTAAAAACTAGTTGTACCCTGTGATTTTGCTCGAGCTCATGTCGACTTTGTGAACCGTTTTAAGTTGACTATAATAACATTTCTGGGATAATTAAACAACACTTTTTCGTTTTAAATTTGTTTAGTCGTTTTGGAGATCACAGTTTACATACATACAGGCAGACAGACATTTCCAGTTACCCACAATCGAATTGCGGTTTCTACTAACTTATCTCGACTCGACATACTCGATCGAATGAAAGTATTGAAATGTCAATAAAATTTTAATGAAAGGTGAAAGCCGCATCATAATTGGTTAAGCAGTTTTGGAGATTAGCGTAAATATAGCTTTCTCTATATCAGATAAACAAACACGCAATTACTACTGATTTATGGTATATAAATAGATATTGTCAGAATAAGCTCCCCGTAAAGAAGCTTTTGTGAGATAATGGAAGGTCTACCTTACCACTCAACAGCTTATAATATTATTTTCACTTAAGTATGCTTTGGCGTTATGGCTTTATAATCAGTAATAAACTTTAAACTAGGTCATGTATTAAAAGCTAAGTTTAGGTACAGCTCATCTATTAAATTCTAAAACTTAAAGGTTAAAAATATTCTACGTGAGTTATGTGTAATTTATTGAATAAAAGTAATGTATAAATAAACCCGTTAAACTGCTAATCCGATTAAGATGAAATAGGTTTGGAATGACTTGGGATCCTTGTGTACCTGAATAAGCTTGTAGCAATTTTTGATTACGAAATTACAACTGTTTTCATATAAGTATGTTGCATGCCCGGTATAGCTAGAACAATATAAGTTTTAAAACCAGTAACACATCTCCAGGACTTCTAATATTATAGATGTTTATGAATACCAATTAGATTCGCTTGGGCAATGGTAGTTTTGCAATCGCGAACCCGTGACCTTAAGGACGATGGAAATGTGCCGGGTTGGTTTTATTTGGCTCGTCAGTAGAGTAACTACTACTTCGGAAGGATGAGTCCCACATATCGTCTGATAGAGAGTTACATAATGCATTCCCACTTCGTCAAAAAAATAAAAGATTAATTTTGCTCGAATTTTATAAAAAAATTGACAATCATTTCTGTTAGAAGGTTCTATTCGTGGGTGCTAGGCTCGGGGAAAATGAGGAGCAATTTTTAAACACTGACTTCTTGTTAATATATATTATGAACACACAATTTTATATAAATGGTTATGGTGTTACACGCTTCATGTCTAGAAGAAGTGTCCTTTTTATAAAAGACAATCACCCGACATTTCAATTTTTAATAAACATTCCGATATTCTAAAATTACTATTTCATATGTGACAAGTGTTGTCTTCCATTACCTATATGTATTCAACCTCTAACAATTTGTAATGACATAAGCGCATTTTTGGTATTTGGACATTCATCTAACTTGTCATATATAAAATCCGAACAATGCATTTACTCCACAACCTCTCATTAAATTGAGGATTTGCTCCATGCTCTATCTCCCCACAAAGGAGTCGATCAGTAATTACTTTCCCGGTCAATAGAAGACATAACTAAAACTTCATTACCACTTCCCCCGTTTCTTAACAATAATGCTTTGAAGATATCGGTACGACATCTGTCACATCTGACACGCGATATCGAACCACCAATGTTTAGGAATACGACGTTTTACACCTAAATGTCAATACTTCTAATAATAGATTTTACTGATATCAATGTGAAAGAAAATGGAATTCTTATACTGCTTATATTATGTACTAATAATATATATACAACAAAAGTAACAATTAGTAGATAAAATATAATTAAATGTTCCAATAATTATTATTGAGTTTGGCCTCTATGCTTTCGTGAGATAGTGCGGTGGTATCGGAAACCATAAGCACTATTTACAACAAATTAAAATATAATATTGTGGGTTAAAATGATAGATTAAAAACAAATCAATTAATAAACCTTTTACAAATTCATGTATTCATCTTGAGGCACTTGAAAAATAATTTAACTCTTTAGACCATTGTGTGAAATTACAACTTGTTATAATAGGTGGCTAAAATAGTACATACTGAATTTTGTGAATAAGAAAAATTTCGATAGGTACAAGCCCCCACGAATACCGAAGCCCTGTTAATACGACGTATAATTGAACAAGATAAATCGTAATAGGTTAAACATTTATATGTTATCTGTGCTTTACTATAATCTATTACTCGTGACAACGTCAATTTTAAATTAAGAAAAATGAACGTAGCACTAAAGAGGTCATTCGTAAAGGAGGTATGCATTACATAAACAGGGTAGCGCCCAGTAATTGTAATTTACCCCCATTAATTAATCGTTTGCAAACAGGGGAGGGTTTTTATTGTGTTTTTATGTCATTAGAACGCACGTCCGACCCATATTTTTGCTAAACGAAGGTTCTTTAGGAAGATAGATTAAGCTATTAAATTTAAGGGCAGATTTTTATTTTCTAACTTGACCGTATATAAACAAAATTTTTGTTTGACAGCTGACGCAGGAAACAAGTCTGTATTAATACTTTTAATATTAACAATTATTTAAACGGTAAATACTCAAATTAGCAATCTAACATAAAGAAAATATTATAAAATACATCCCTTTCAAATTTATAGTATTTATATAATAATAATAAGATTATTAAAGAGAAGGTTAAAATGTTAAAAAATGAATCTGTAAAATGGAGTGCCGCAGTCGGTAGGATTCGAACCTACGCTCCCAGAGGGAATCTGATTTCTAGTCAGACGCCTTAACCGCTCGGCCACGACTGCTGCGACAGTTTAGTCGTAATTATGTATTAAAATTAAAGCCAAGCTTTTGAAAGTTTTGCCTATATTAACAAGTATTACGTACAAGATCGCTATTTATTTTTTTATAAATTTTCTTGAAAAAGTTTTGGGATATAAAGAACCTTCCAGACCTATTTAATAAGCAAATGTTTATGAAAAATAATGTTTCTTAATCCTGCTATCGTAAAATTTTGCTTAACTATTGAAGTGTTAAAACCTTAATAAAACTATTCAAAAATCTTCCATTTTAGCCCATATAGCGAACCAAAATGAGATGAAAAATAAATTTTCAAAGTTCATTTCGTATATTTTTTTACTATTTAAGTTAATGCGGAAATTAAATAATTCATAGCTATATCATATATTTTAGGGGTGTACGAGGAGGGAACAAAAAGTAGAGAGAAAGACATACTCCTTGGTAAGAAAAATAAATAAATATACAAAACTATTTTTAAGGGGTTGAAGCCTCGGAAATGCGTGGACTCGATGTGTAGAGAAACTCGGAGACTATGTAGAAAAATACATTATTAAGTTATCAATAGTCATTATATTCTATCTCAGTCTCACTGCTTTTTGATCATTCGTATACTGTGTAACTTTTGACTACTTGGTGCTAAAAGATAACCTGGCCGTGAGAATAACATTTTTAACTAGATTCTAGTTAAAAATTATTTTAATAAATAGTAATCCTTTACTTCGCCCAATATGCACGTGGCACCGTGGCTTAGTTGGTTAAAGCGCCTGTCTAGTAAACAGGAGATCGTGAGTTCGAATCTCGCCGGCGCCTATATTTTTATTCCAAATTATAATATATAACATATGATATATCACTGAACTATTTACTAGTCTAAAATTCAATATGTAGTCTAACTATCGGAATTTGGATACTAATCAAGGGATATATGGTCTATTTACTCAGCTTTTTTACGACGTTAGGTTAAATATATAATTTCAAGTAATTTTAATAGTATATACGTAATACGTAAGCATTCCGGCTATATAAGTCTAAATAACTAGAATGAAAATCACTCACATACTATATGTATACAAGTCTCAAAGAAAGACAAATTTCAAATACGATTTTCTAATTCACATACACAGCTTGGTTGTTATTCGCAGCAAGCAAACGATATATACGTTTGGTAAGTTTAAAAAGTCTTATTGCTTCGAGGTACAAAAGTTGGAAAATGTTTATATAAAGATCTAACACAAAACTTGATTTCCGACCCTAAGCTCAAAAGTGTCGATAACTTTGAAGTTTTTTAATTGAAATCTGACGTGATCGGTAGTATACCCAAATTTATGAGGATTTGTTCAGACGTATGATTCGCTATCAGTGACTGCTTTATTTTTTTAATATAACTTGTAAACTAAGAATTAAACCTTTAAAACCAGAATTTACTTAAACTTATAAAACTTTTATAACTGTGCTATGTTGGGTTTCAGAAATGAGACAAACTGGTTCAATATATTCACTCGTATATTGACATATTTTTTAACATACTATTTACAAATATACATGATTTCTACGTCACATACAATCAGTTAAGTCTTTTATATAATTACATAATTCAAAATAAATATCTAACTTCGATTTATATATTGATTCATCAGAACTTTCATAGCTTTAAGTTGACTAATATACACATATGTATATGTTACATATAAACTTGTTTGCTAAACATTATATATCTGTGGTCATCGCTGATACGATAATTTAAAATTATCAAAAGATTTTTTATCAACACCCTTCAGCCAATAGCATCTTCAAAATTTACTTTGATTTTCATATTTTTACAATTCACCTCTGAAGGTATGTTTTAATTAAAAAATATTTATAATTGGCACACACCAGGTATTATGGCAATATCTTGTTTTTAATCAATCTGTTTGTACACAGATAAAACAAACATAATCTAGAAATTCAGCATCTAAACAATATTGTCTCGTACAATCAACAATAAACTATCTAAATATTTAACACAGGCACATCAAAATACGTATTATTTATTATCTATATTTACATATGTTATAATTTATCACTAATATGGCAGTATGAGGTTTCGTAATAGACCCACGGCACAAATTTTCGCTTCTCTTCTGAAAAACTAATTTTACTAAAAGTCTGTGGCCAACTGCCAACATATTTCTTTGTGAATATATGTTTAGTAGTCGGTATTGTGTCTTCGAATAACGTCTGTGATTTTAGGTCGTTTCAAAAAGCCTCGTATTTTAGCAAAATAATTTTTATAAATATTTTTGTCCTCAAAAATACAGAATGGGTATCAAACTTTGAAATTTTATGGTTGAAGTGCATACAAGCACATTTGAATGTTTTGAATTGTTTTCACGAATTTGGCATCCATTTTGTATACGGTAAACATTTTGCAATTACGTCTCAAAGTATTTACATGTACAGCAACATTTCTATGTGTAACTAATTAAAAAGGTTGCCATAGTTACATTACTTTATATATTAATGACTTGCTTTTTTTAAAACATCGACCGAGATTCATTCGTTTCTTAAAATCTAATCGTACCAAGAATAAAAGCGAAGATTTGTGATGAAGGCTAAATACAATATAATTTACAAGGTAATCAGTCTCTTGGAGGATTCACCTGGGTTCGTTCCCGCACTGACACAACACTAAAGTCTTTGGTCTTCTATACGAATCTCGTCAGCTGCGCGTGGAAATCTCTTAGGAAAATCTGCAGTTGAGGTAAGGTGGGTCTATCGTCGGGAGACATTGCCCAACAGTACGCCATCACGGCAAACCTAGGGATTAAAAAACTATTGTTAGTCATCGCCAAATTTCTATAACGTGATAGAAAGGGCAGTACACAAGAAGTTTATCGTGGTAGGTGTCAACTGAAACTAATGCAACATTTCGAACGTCGATCATAACAAAGAAGTCTAAGTTTAAATCAATCCATAATTTATTTGAAAATACTTACAATTCATCAGGACAATTCGCTGGCTGTTGCAATCTGTAGCCATCCCTCAAATAGGCGGCCACTTCGAAAGGATCAACCTCAGTATACGGCTGGTGGGCTAAAGTAGTCAGCTCCCATAACAAAACCCCCAGCGCCCACACATCTGACGCCGGACTGAACTGTTTCTTCGACAACGCCTCTAATGCCAACCATTTAATCGGCCGGTTCTCGTTGTCGCCTAAGCAGTGGTAGTCGGCTGGGAAAAGATCCCGGGATAAGGCGTTATCCGCAATCATGACTCGCAGATTCTCGTCAACCCTGTTGGGAGATAAATATATCTATGACAATATATAATTATCTAATGAATTTATATTATATTGAATATGGAACTTTAATAACATAATTAGCATTAACAAACTTGTTATTCTTAAAATGTATAAAAAATATGTATATAAAATCTCCTAATTAAAGCCGAAAGTACAAAATTCCAGTTTTAAACATGTCGCATATAAAAATCAGATTTCCGTTAAGAAGTTATATAATTTTATAAACGAGTAACTCGCGTCACTTAGTATGAATGGAACAGATTGAAAGGCAGGAAGCTTTTACTTACACGCAATTCCTCGCAGCAATGTCCTTATGCAGTACGTGTTGCGAATGTAGATACGACAGTCCATCCAACGCGTGCAGAGCCATTCTAACCACGTGCTGGGTAGTTAATGGGGGAGGCGGCGCGCCTCCCGTTGCCCCGCCTATCGTAACACCTCGACATGCTAATAGGAACTGCTTAAGATTCCTCCAACTGGATCCCCACGGGTACAGCAGAAACGGGGCGGTCTGATCTTCAATGCTCACGCCGAGCACTGATAGAACGCGCTCGTGGTGAAGGCCGTAAAGCATGCAGCCTTCTTGTAAAAGCAGTGACACCTAGGAAGAAATTATAGTTTTCTTAAAATTGGAATATGAAACAGGTTTTGTTCGAGGCCTTACTGAAGATACTTTAGAAAGATTCTCATTGTATGTATATAAAGTACTTTTTGATTTTACGTCAAATTCCAATATAATAACGTGATTTTGTAGAATGTAAATTTAAGAGTTACACGTGGTGAATAAATTACCTGGACTTGTGACGCGTGTTCGGCCACAGTTTTGACTAACACTTCCTGTTCTCTTCCGTCTTCATCGGCATACGTGCCTCTGTACACTCGGCCGAAGGTGCCTTCCATGGCTACCGATCGGAGCCTCACACGACATCTCTGTATTGTCAACTCTGCAATCCTTTGTTGAAGATCTCTCGCCCTCTCCTCAGCGGCTGCAGCGGGCAGCGATGTTGGGCGACGGTAGCTCGTGTAACTAGCGGCAGATTTGCAAGACGAGTCCGGGAGGAAAGCATGAGCGTCCTGTTCATCGCTTCTTGCCCTGCGTAGCTTCCTAGCGCGAGCTCTACACCCTGCCGCGGCAACTGCTGCCAACAAGAGCAACCCACCAGCACAGCCAGCTCCCGCGTAAAATATATCGGCAGATGTTGGCGCATGAGGCGCATTATCAACTCTCACAGCTGGTCGAGGAGCGTCTTTAAGACAAATTTTGCGTCTTCTAAAATGCAAGGCGGTAGATGACGAACCGGTGGAAATATTCAAAGAGATCGTGACGTCTACTTCAGCTGCTACCGTGTGAGTACAAGGCAGGTCCACTTGCCATGTCTGCGGCTCGATTGGCACGAAGCCTGTACTAGGAATACTGAAGGTTGGTGGATGCAACGCTTCCGGGTGAGAGATTACATCTACTCGCAGTGTGTACGGTAACTGTAACAATGAGACAGTGGTGTTATAAAGATGAAGGACTTTTAAGACAGTTGATAAATATTCAATCGATAGTTACTACTACATGAATTCTAATTCAATAACCTGACTGATGTTACGTATCTTAAATCTCGATATAATTCCCAATCGTGAATCCTCGAAAATAAAGAGATGTACGAATAATCTCTATCAATTTTAAAATGCATATTCAAATGTAACGGTATATCAACATCGAACGTAACTGTAACGACCTTAGACGGGCGAATGGCACGAGCGCCCATGCCCAAGTAAGGCAGATCAGATGTAAGTGATACTTGACATCACGAGCGTTCAAAAACAGCTCGACTAAGTACATTGACTTGAAAACTTGTGTGGATTAAAAACTTTCCGACTCAATTATAAAGGACCGTGTATTATAAAGATCAACAAATAAATCGAGTCAGTTGTGTAAGGTAGTTGTATTCCGAGCACTCATTATAATCCGACTAATCACTGGTCGGTAACATGAATGGTTAAGCAAACAGTATTCGCCGCGGGGCCTTTGGCGGTTGCCCGCTTCATCAGGCATGCTTGGGTTACAGAGGTGCGACACCGTGGCCTCTAATTAAATATTAGTTAGGCGGGGAACACGTACAGACAATGGCGCGATCGCTCATACCCTTAGTTAACTGTTTACCAAATATTTGCTTTCCGGGAGTCAAAGGCGCCGACCGCGGTAAATATCGTCGAAGCATAAAACCTACTGAATTTCATTTGATAATTGTAGGAACTCATTTAGAGTAGAGTTAGAACTCTAATTACTTAAAATCAAACAGTTCACGATGTAGCCTATAAATTATAGACTATTAGTGAAAATGTACACAGCAGTGAATATTACTTTCATAAAAGTTGAAGTTGATGTTATCGCTTCTATAAAGTCTTTTAAGGTACTATGTCACAATCGTGGCTTATAAAAAGATCTTAAAGTTGCAAATGTTGTCCTAAATAAACAGATGGTTCATTGACAAGTTCAGTGAACTGAATATATTCGGATCACGTCTTGTATCCAACTGTTTATCTCATTCAATATTCTTGATATTTATTATGAAAGCTATAAAAATAACTTAAGCATTTGTCAATGTTAAAATGATAACTAGACTTAGAACGAATCTTCCCATCTTTAGCAAACTGCATAGTAAAGTCTGATCTTTTAAAATTTCATCTGCCTACAAGAATAAACGGATGCACACAATATTTACTGAGTTATTCAGGAGAATTATAAAACTGTCTGCGTCGGGATCGGTTAACTGAGTATTTGCATAACAAGCGTTCGATTTTAACATAAAAACTACATTTATTGTTATTCCGTACGTGTCCCCCATCAATAATACATTCACAATATGTAATAGAAGCATGGATACGTAATAAAGTTTGAACCGTGAGAAGCGCCTAACACATAGACTCATGCATTTCAATTACGATTTAAAATGTAATATCTTGTTAAATTTGAATCTGACGATTTTCAAAACTCGCATCAAAACGAGGTAACTTAAAGAGGTACTGTCTGAAGGAAAGTGGAGATAAGGAAATAGTTGGGATATTCATATGGATTACCCAAGAATTTAAGTGGCTAAAGGTGACTGAACCTACTATCATAAAATAGGTAGTACAAACCCTATGTTCAACAAAACTGACTGATAAAAAGAATCCACGAAGAGCTCCTAAGAAGCGAATGCGGTTAATCCAAGAGATTATTGGATTAGCCTACGTGGACAGGTTATCACAACTAATTTACTAGTTATCTAAATTCAGATAAGACTCGGTATTTCCATAAGAATAGCTCGTTGGCAAATAAGCCGTGAGGCCAGCCAAACTTGGTTGAAACTTTCCACCCCATGTTAATTACATTCTCGCTCCGCTTGCAACGGGAAAACACGGGATAAAAAGCTTTGACACAAATCTAAATAAACTTACGGATGCTAATCTAGTTCCACTCTGCTCAACGATTTCTATTTAACTACATTATGTAATAATCTAAAGAGAAAGAAAATATTTTTGTACGTCTCAAAAACCAAAACATTTTTATGCGATACGAAGGTGAATGAGCAACTAAGCCTGTCGTCTATGGACACCTCCAAGATCTAGAAGACGCGTTGCCAACTCTAACCTTAACCATTTTTAGAACGTTCTGCTGCCGGTCTTAAATACTTTTTATTTCGAGTATTCGGAAATTTATAGTCTGAAATCGAAACGCGCATAGCACTTCACGACTTTTCCATCCATGAACGGTGGTACGTGACCCGTACGGAACTTATAATTAATAATTAACTGGTTTTAAAAAATCTCTCAACTTTATAACGCGACTAACATATACTGTATTTTATCAAAATTTAGAGGTCCCTGTGAAAATTTCTACAATATAAAGCAACCTATCAAAAAATTTAATATTTTAAAAGTAAGTATGATTGCTACGCATTCACTCCTGAACCGTTTAATCGATCGTGAATAATGTAACTTAGATAGTTAGGACCATAGAGTATTTAATTATATATACGCTGCTTTTTCTTGTATTAAACTTATAGAGCTGAGGAGAGAGTTAAACGTAGCATGAAGCTTATTACGACATCTATCTTTTTTAAGGTTTCAGAAATATTTTTGATAACATATGTTAAGATTTATAGTTCCTATAACTACTGTTTAGAGGGGTATGAAAATTGTATACGTAAATAAAGCATGAAGTAAGTTTTAATAATACATAGATATATAAATAAATGGTATATGGCAATACCAAAATATATATGGAACATTATGATATAAATTTGTAAATTAAAATAATCATTACGTCTATGATTTCTGAATCGACCAACGACCAGACTCAATATAATCGACATTAATACGAAAGAAGTAGCGAGCAAAAGCTAGTTTACATATATAATATATAAGATTCTCGTGTCACGGTGTTTGTAATTCTACTCCTCCGAAACGGCTCGACCGATTTTCGTGAAATTTTATAACCACATTCAGTAGATCTGAGAATCGGACATCTATTTTTCATCCCAAAATGTTTTTATTTTTTGGACAATTTTTTTATTTTTATTGTTTTATGATACAGTATATAAAATATAAACAACTAAATATAAAAAAACAAAGTTTCACCCCTCTTCAATTATCCCCTACTTTTTAACTACAATTATGTGGCAAAGGGATATTTGTTGAGTCAGTTAGTAAAAGATATTATTTGGCGTTCGCCGCGAAAATATAACTTAAGCTTCTAAATATAACGTATGTGAAACGACGGGGCACCGCAAATGTTTTATAAACATTGTACGATCACTTTTGCAGGCACGTATTAAGATTAGCATAACAACGGCCCGCTGTCAACCAATCTATTGTTTGATTAAATGTCAGTTATCAAACGTCCTATGTATGGTATAATTACAAATTAAATTCCTCGATCATTACGTCATTGACAAATTTGTAATCGACACATTCTACTATAGATTTTTTTCGTCCCTTCATCAAAGGTACTCATTTTCGTTTTCGGGAGCAGTCCCCAAACATACTGTATACTATTATATGGTCTTAGTAAAACGCGTTCTTCCGTGACTTCAAAATTATATTCGAAGGAACTTGACGTATTTATTCACGTCTATATTTAGCGGTTCACAACTAATCACCGCTGTTAAATCGTTTATAGTAACAAAACAAAAAGTCAATGACACTCATTAATCGTTTTCAGTGGAACACGATAGCTACTTTACACAGAAATCGTTTAAACAACGACCGAACGCTTTAGTGGAACCGAATTGTTTTCGTGTCGAACTTCCAACGAAAACAAATAAACATACAGTTCTTACTTATTCTTATAAACGACTCGCTTTGCTTCGCTTCACCAGTTACTATGTATATCCGACGAGAACTCAAAAAAGTGGGAATCAGCTAGAATATAATGACTATTGATAACTTAATCATTTATTTTTCTACATAGGTCTCCGAATCACTTCACACACCGAGTCCAACGCTTTTTCAAGGTTTTAATCCCTTGCGGAATAAAAGTTTTGTCTTGGTCCTGAAAAAAGCTCTTTTTTTTCTCTTTCTCCCTACTTTTTTATCCCTTCTCGTATATACACGACCGTCATAACGTACTAAAATCCAAAGTTATTTCTTATAAGATCAGTTAACAGCCAGTGAATGTACCATGAAAATAGGTCACAAAATAGCTATCATCTTGTTATTAGAAACAAATAGTTTAATCTATTTATAGTATATTTGTAGTTTTTAACGAAGTTTATAATTCAAAACCGTCATATAAGTACGTCATACTTTTTATTTTTATTCCTTTTAAAACATTTCAAAACATGGATCTTGTAAAGTACAATAATGCCCTAAAATTAAATTTAAACTAATTTAAGATACTTTATTTCAGTAGACCCCTTCTTGTAAATAAAAATATTCAAACCCGTTAAAAAAACGATTAGTTAAGCAGTCTGTCTTATAACCCACTCGACGCCGACGGCACTTGACAAAAACTTAAAAAAGATTTTACGTAAAAATACTCACTTGTCGTCTCGTAAGACTCTGCCAAGTGAAGTGTAGCTCTCCAATCGTTGCCGGCACAGGAACAACGAAGTTTAGCGCATACGAATTAATCTGCCCATCTCGAACGTAATAGAGCTCCGCTGTTAGACCTGCAAACAAAATAAATTCAAGTTAGACAAATAAAACAATGATCGATCTATAACAAGAACATTATAAAGTTTTAATACCATTCTATTTATTATAACAGAGATCAAAAGACTCATTAGACGGTGGCCTCAACGATATGTAATTAGTAATTGAATGATGAGTTAACAAATTGTCATTTATTTAAATTTCAAACTTTTGCTTTATAGTCTGAAGCCCAGACATGCATTACGATATTTTACGACTTCCCAATTAATATTATTGTAAATTTAAGATAATATTTTAGATAGTATAAGAATATCCATTTCACAAGAATATCAAATCTCAAGTAACGTACTCTGGAAATACAAACATTTACCTTTAGTAATTCGGACTGTTTGTAAAAAAGCTCTTAATAGAAAAAGATCTTTAGAGATTCAGTAATGCATTAAACTATGACGACAAAAACCTACAGTAAACCGAGAACGCGTATTGAATAACATTGCAATCGGCACACAAATCAATACACATCAATAACAAAGAATATCAGACAAAAACTAAGATCAGAGCACGCGTGGCGGCAGTATCAAAGGGGAAAGACGCCGACGCTGCCGCCACCTGTCCACAAATCATGGGAACCCGTTTTGTGCGACCGTTCTAATTCATTTCGATAAAAAGTTTAGCCGACACTAACTTCCCCGGCAGTTCCTTAGAAGGAGCTTTCCAAGTACCGAAATGCAAATCTTTTAGAATTTCATGAAACTGGCGGCACGACGACGGTGGACCGACGAGACAGAATTCCATTTATAAATCTTAATCAGCATGCTGATCTGTTCTGTTGGCGTATGATCTTTCAAGCGCACATCTCTTATTGTGGTACCTACATTTCTTTAGAGATGCGCCTATTTTAGACGTTTTACAAGTTTTATAACTACCCTCTTATCCACTTGGAAATAAATTTAAGATAGTCTATGCAAATCCAAAAAAAAATTGAACAATTACTCTACAAAACAGAACATGCCTGGGAACACAACCAAAACTAAACATAGATGACTATAATCTAAAATAAATCTTGGCTCTAGAAAGTACTAACTGCAATAGAGGAAGCTTGT
>JAOSYY010000016.1:2473132-2507925 GCA_025727935.1 Hebomoia glaucippe
AAAACTAAACATAGATGACTATAATCTAAAATAAATCTTGGCTCTAGAAAGTACTAACTGCAATAGAGGAAGCTTGTTTGGAACAAATTCCACGAACTCTTGACTTAGGATCATATCGCGGACGTGGCTCGTTACGAGTACGTATTATTTTACATAATTAAAATTTATAGACATTTTGATATTCATCTCGAGTCCTGACGACATATCATATCATATTACAACATGAGTTATGTTTCATTTGTATTTTGGAGTACGAGGAAACGACGCAAACATGTAAGTACCCAAGTAATAACAAAAGATTTCAAACACGTTTAATTCCTTCACAGGAATTTATGCAAAAACATAAAATTATACAAGACCCGTCGATACAATAATTACAAGTGGATTAAAATCAACTCCCAAAGTCCGTTTAATTTGAACCTTAGTAGATAAGTGAAGCTAGAAAAATGAATGTTAAAAATACGTTAATAAATATGTTAATCCACACAAATTTATTACAAAGCTTTTAATAATCGTAAAAGAATTTCCATTTCGTCGTGACAAAAATATAATTTGTCATAAGCAAATTTTCAAAAAAGTTATCCAATATGTTATGAATAATGCGACGACCGGTTTCTAAGTACCATATGGATTGGATACAGGATTGTTATTATAAACATATCGCAGTTATGGCTGTTATAAGCACAATAATCATAAATTAGACATCCTATCCAAACAAGTTTTGTGGATTTTGTATAAGTATGCAAATGAAGCAACCGTATGTGGATATGATTAAAATGATAATTTTGACGCCATTAGTGTTATGTTTGTTTATTCGTGCCGCGATAGGGCCAATTAGGTGTTAACGAGACACATAAATTACCTGCACATATACGATCGTTTGTATGCAAAATGGTGGCCGAATGCGGATGTCACACTGCATCGACAAATTGATACGACGCCTGCGCCGGCGCAACGCGAGTATTCGAATTTCGATCTATAACATTAATTTTTCCAATTACATCTTCTAATAAGAAAATTATTCTACAGCGAAAGAACGTATCGATAAGATCTAGAAACTTGATATAAACCTGTTAATAAATTGTTTCTTCGAATCGGCATCAGATTAGGATTTTAATGAGCGCCTAGAAAGTGTCTACGGACAGAAACTTAAAATTCTGATTAGGCAATAAAGATGCGACAAAAATACTTTTT
Source organism: Hebomoia glaucippe (assembly GCA_025727935.1). Classification (NCBI taxonomy): domain Eukaryota; kingdom Metazoa; phylum Arthropoda; class Insecta; order Lepidoptera; family Pieridae; genus Hebomoia; species Hebomoia glaucippe. The sequence goes on from JAOSYY010000016.1 coordinate 2,474,327, forward strand.
GAGCATTCCCGTAACCAGTAGTGGGGTACAAGTTTGCTACCGGGCGGTGCCTTTGAAGCGGCGGCGACAAGAAAAGAAGCACTTGATATGACAAATAACATGAGATAACTACAGCCGACCCGTGGCGCCCAGTTTTTTTGTTTACCAAAACTAATTTTTGAGTTCCCAGTTCTCCGCCACTAAAGCTTAACAAACACTGTTAGACATTTAAAAAACAAGCTACGCGTAGATTTTTTATTACTTTCCCATAAGAACACATCGCATACCTTCGATGGTTCTGGACTTCGATTTCTTTACAACGAATCCTTTATCAAAGCAAAATACGTGAACTGAAATATTAAATATCTCAATTGTATATGGGATATCGCGAGAAAAATCACGCCCGCAAGAAACCCGTTCTATTCAACCGTTCGCACCTACGAATAAAGCATTCATTACGCTCATATAAAAAATCTGTATAGAACGATTTGTATGGAACAAAATAGAAAGACGAACAATAGACGCCGATATTCAGCGAAGCCTCCCCCTTCTCGGTAGCGGAGAATTTTAGGGCAAACCGAAGGCATTATTGTAGAATTATGTGGCCGAGGCGTGCAAGGAAATAAAACAAAGTGCAGAGGTGACGGAAAATAAAGGTGTGCAGAGTTATGCACTTCACTTCGCCGAGGGTTGAGGGACAAAAAATGTCGTTTATTATTTCTGCTCCAGCACATTATGCACTGCAGATATTCCGCGCTAACCGCTGAATAAACAAAAAATAAACTAAAACCTTAGCTGGTTCCGGGATACCGGCGAAAACCGCGACGAGACTTACTACTTATCTCTTCAATGTCTGAATTAAAATCATGACATTTTATATCAGACTTGTCTTGACAAACATTACCATAATGAAAAACTGTGTTTTATTAAAATCCTTATATAACTACACAAAACTACAGTAACAACACTGAAGAAACAGTCGTACGGATATGTATAGAGGCGCGAGGGGTTGATCGAAACGGGAAACCGCTTAGTAAACAAAATGAAATATTTTACAACTCCACCACATCCCATAAGCACATGTGATTATGATAATCGTAAAACGTACAACGTGCTATGAATAGCGCCGAATGTCCCGTAAAAATAATCGGGAATACATAAAAACGCGTATTTAGACGCGACATGTTGCAATGGCGACAGTTTTATTGGCCGATACCGGAACTCATCGCCTTAATGTCTTGGGGCATATGACGGACTCTTGTCATATATTGTTAATACCCGGTCAACGACTTTCCGGTATTAAAAGGTTGTCATTATAATACAATTTAAGATGTAACTAGCTGACCCACCAACGTCGTTATGCCACAAATCTATCGCGATTAAAAAAGTCCACGGTAGAAAGGTGAAATTTTAAGGTATTTTTTAATTTTACACGATTTTTTTGGTAAAAAAATGTTTGGGTTGGATCACCATTATCAGTTAGGGGTACGAAGATTAGAAAGCCGATTCTCAGAACCATTAAATATGCATACAAAATTTAATAAAAGTCGGTCACTGTTTCAGAGGAGTATGGTAACTAACAGTGTGACACGATAATTTTATATATTTGATTATTTGTAATAACACTAATCAGTACAGTAGGCAGATCGTTACGTGCCAAAGTAGTCACCCTCTCTATTGAATAGTCCTAGACAAAGAAGATAAAAGAAATGAATAGTAGTTTAACAATTAAAAAAAAATGTTTTATTACGATGAAAAATATTGTATGTATTAAAATTAGATTAAGATTAGAACCAGGTACATTTTTAACGACTTGAATACTTCTGAATATAAACAGTGTAAAATCAGTACAACGACAATATCGTAAGACTTTGATGAGAGCTTTTGTTTATTAGATTTTATACCTTGGTACAAAAATTTATTGTTGAAGCTTAAATGTATGCCAAAACAGCCATTGTAGTCTTAGCTATTTTTAATCTGTGGCTTTTAAAAAAAAAGGATCTCAAATTGTACTTACAGATTCACTAAAGAGATTACGTTTAGACTTTGAATTTCGCAGTGGTTTAATAAATTAGGGTGGATTTGGACAAAAACTCCAATCCCCGCATTGTTATGTCAATTTGTGGTGATTTGTTCGCGACAATCGGACCGTTTTAAATGGTTTAAAAGTAGAATAGTCAACGTGTGGCATGTACCTTCAGTATATTATTCCGTTTGTAAAAAAACGATTAGGTATTGATGTATAATGAACGTTATATAACATGTTCCAGACTCTTAATACATTTCTGAGTTTAATTAACAACAATAATAGCGAAGAGTCTTGACCATCCTCCTAAGAGTCTCCCGCTAGATGGCTGGGTTAAGGGACAGATGTTAAAGGCAGTATTCTTGGACACAGCACGTATTGTCAGAAGGTTTCTTTCTCTGCGGCCCTAACCATCGGTAGTTTGAGCCAAGCTCCGCTGCTGGTGGCCTTCTAGATTAAGTTGTTTACAATTTTTATTTTTGTTCTTTACTTTTATATCTATTTTATAAAAACCCTGATTGAGAATTTAAATATATAAGAGATAAGATAAAAATCTATTTGTAACTAAGTGGATCATCATCAAGGAAATGAAATAACCACGAAAACATGATTTAGAATACTCAAACGTAAGATAGACCTGGTAAGCGCAGTCAGGTGTAAAACTATCATTATTTTTTTAAGATACCACGCCGGAAACGAGCTAACAGGACCCCTTATTGTTATTTTGGTTTTATCCTTAACAAGATTTGGTTCTCGTACAGAGCATCGTAAATAAAAACCTGTAACTTAAAACGACAAAAAACCTTTTTACGGGATGCTTCAACAAAATGTGAGGTCCTCACTTAAGTAGATCTATTTAAGAATCACACAAAATCTATCTACATACGTCAATTAGGAAACATAGATCATATTTAAGCTATTTGTATAAAACTACTAGCTTTTGCCAGCGGCTTCGCTCACGTTCAGTTCTATTTTACACCTTGGGTTACATTATTCGGCTTTTAGTAAGGATCCGTAATTTTTTTAAATATAATATAGCCTAAAGCCCTCCTCGATAAATGTACTATCTAACACAGAAAGAATTTTTCAAATCGGACTAGCGGTTCCTGGGTTAAGCGCGTTCAAACAAACAAACTTCAGCTTTATAATATATGTATAGATAAGAATAATTAGTGCATAAGTCTAATTACAGTATAAAGTCAAATAGTTAGTGATTTTTCAAACTCCAAAAAAAATGTTAATGACAAAGTATATCAAATTAATCATACATAGTTTTCTTTTAAAACTATTTAATAGGGTTGAAACGAAATGCAATTATTTAGAACTCAACTATTACTGAATAAAACATATCACCCAACGTACCCCTCGTATTCCTTAATAATGTATACTGCTTTAATTAAGTCTAATTCTTGTGTAAGCGAACACCTCAAAAATCCATGAAATTACACGAAAATCAAGATGCGGAAAACGATCGAGGGTGTGAAGAGGGTGCCGCCATCACGAGGTGTTGCGACTTGCGTGTAATCATTTCCCATACTTCACTCGTCCCATCGCTACACACTAAACATCTCCACTAAAATTTATTACAGTAATGAAACTTAACATGTTTAATAATACTGAAGTTACAAAATAAACGATATCATTTGTATTTGAAAAATTACAAGTGCATTTGTAGCATCGTGGAAAAGTGGCGAAGTGCTATGCGCGTTTCGATTTCAGTCTATAAATTTCCGAACACTCGAAATATAAATAAAATAAGGCCTTAAGGTTGGCAACGCGTGTTCTAGATCTACTGATCTTGGAGGTGTCCATGGGCAACAGAAATCTCTTAATGTAAGTGAACTATATGCTCGTTTGTCTTCCTATCTCATAAAAAGTAACAAATAAGACAAACTATTCTGATATTGAAAATGAAGCACTGTTTATTTTATTTAATCTATACAAATATTATAAAGCTGAAGAGTTTGTTTGTTTGAACGCGCTAATCTAGGGAACCGTTGGTCCGATTTGAAAAATTCTTTCAGTGTTGGATAGTACATTTTTCGAGGAAGGTTATGGGCTATATTATATTTTAATCCAATAAAGTAACACATGCTGTAAAAATCGATATGAACGCGAGCGAAGCCGCTGGCAGAAACCAGTTATTTATATAAATACACACTTATATTTTTTAAAGGTGGATAAGCGCATCACAGTACATACACAGCTAATCTGTTAAATGGGAAGGCGTTAAAAATTTCACTTATACAATTCGTCCGTATCCTAATGATCGAGCGAAGAGGGCGTTTAAAAATATCTATTTGATGAATGTTCCTTTTTGCTCGCGTGCCCGTTGCCCGAGAACCCATCGAATTAGTTTGACAGACGGAATCTCTTCCCAATTTTTTGCGCTCATCAACAACCAGATGTTATTCAATTCCGTACCTTTAATTATGTGCGGCGACACGAAAACTGTCAATTACGATCCACGTTGTCCCATTTACGAACCACTGACTTGAATAACTGTGAGTTAGATGTATTATTTAACATCGTAGATAAAGATAGAAATTGGGTTAAGAGTCATAATCTGTAAAACATGCCATGTGCAAAACCTTTGCGTCACCTCAAGTGTAATTCATATTGTGCATTTTAAATATAGAACGAAATTTACAAACATTCAGCAAAGTATTCCTCTTTGTAAACTGTAATCCATCACAGAACATCTATTACGTTCCTTGTTATAGCGCAATGAAAGAAGATAACCAGTTATTACCTGTACATCAATTAAATGAACTCAAGTGCTTCAAACGTAATCATCGGGTAATTAATTACTCAACACAGCACACACCAAAATATTAGCATAATAGTAGCATAGTGCAGACATCAGCACTGCAAATGAGTAAATATTTGTTTTATCTCGGAATCGCTCCGATTCTACAGATCAAATACATGGCATCGGAGGCAAGACGCTCGTTAATACAACGATTTACGTAATAAAATTATCCATACCTTAATATATATTAATTAAGCGTTATCGTTTGTCCGGGGTGAACTCCGAAACTACTGAGCCGATTTTAACCGTTATTTCTTTAAAATGAGTGCTATGCTCCAACTTAAGAGATACGATAGTTTATTTAACAATTTATCATCGCATTATTATTTTACTGTGAATTATTATTTGTATATTTGAGAGTCAAAATTATATTTTAGTTCCAAACGATTCTAACAGATGACAATATCTGTTGACTAAATTGAGTAGGTATTCAATCGTTGGCACTGTGTTAAAAGCACAAACGTTTCAATAATAAAGCTTACTGATTACAATTTAAAATAACAAAAACCTTAGCCACAGCGACGCGTGGCCGCGTCATCTAGTATAATACAAACATTCTCTGTTTAGATTTAATACAACATCCCAATATCGAGGTTAATTTAAAATCAGAACGGTCGAGAAATTAATGAGTGCAATTCGATCTAGATGTATTATAAATATAATACCAATTAAAGTGCGTGCAAAGCGAAAACCAGAAAAATAATTTAATACCACAAAGTTAATGCTATCAAAAAAGGAATGAAAAGTTTTAAAAGCGAGAATAGCTAAAATCAAAGAACTATTCAGCGCTTAATTACCACCTTACAGTTTCATAAGGTGTAATTCACGTTGCTGCCGCAGCTAACACTAGAGTTCTATTTGGTAATATCCCAGTTTATAAAGGGAAGTATATACAAGCTATTTAGATTAATTGTTATGCTAACGCGTTTGCTTTGACTGCTCACCGATAATGTTAACAAACACACGCTCGATTTCATGCTTAGTCTAACTTTGAATCGTTCTCATTATATAACACGTTCCTTAGATTAATTTAGTTAATGGAGAAACAATACAAGTTGTTTACAAGTTAATAGCTGGAATGTCAAGATAACAGATTGAGTAACTATAAATTTTTCGCAGTACTGCGTGATGACTATATCACTTACAAATAGGTTCATTCTTTCAGTAATTCGTCTTCTTAGATTCCTGACTTGGGGGTATCGATGGCCAAGGTACTTAACGACAGGTGAATACGTTAATTTAACTCAGAAGACATTGTTTTAAAAATCATTTTAATATTCTTAACATTTATTTGTTATTCAGAAATCGTAACAATTTTTTCTACTCTTATATGTGTTTATTGATTAAATTCCTATTATTTACAGATAAATTAATCGAGGTTATTATTAATCAACAATTTTTAACAATTACTGGGTTACTAACGACTCGTTAGCTATGGAAAGATCAACAAGGAATAATTTTATCGCCCGCTATTTACATAAACGTGGTTAAGTTAAACGAATCGTGAGTCTGACTGGTGTATGAACACAAGTGATTGTCGAGAACGTCAATTGATTGTCTAACACGGGAATAACAAACATTACTTGACGAACGCGGTTTCTAGAGCTTCGACCTCTCGAGAGACTAGGCTTCTAAAATTAGAATAGATATGTCTACTTCACGTAGATACATTGATGAGGTATCAGAAAGTTCTATAAAAATCCTGTTGTCAGTTAAGTAAATGTTTGAGTGTTACCTGCGCCGTCTGCTCTAAATCACCCTCGTGAGGAGCGTAATTTGAAACTTAACAAAAAGCCGCCCATTTCAGTTAACAACCCGACTGACTAATTAAAAAACACAGACGTGACGCGTATCGCAATGTTAGTGAATAAGGTCGAGTCCCCTAACACGAATTCGTCTCGTATTATTTTAAAATAATTATAAAGTCAGTCCACGTGCGGTTACTATGCAGGCATTTCCTTATCAAGGGATTAGCTCGTACCAGAGGTTATCGCACGGTAGCCCCGCTGTAAAATCGATTTCTTATCACGAAGCGTGTTGTAACGATACGAGATTTATATTCGAAATTATTATCTCAACGATAAGAAATAAATTATCTCGACCCTTATCGAGCGGGCTACCGAAAACTTTAAATAAACCAATATAATGTTATGTAATTTTATTACGATAAAAAAAGTTCGTTCCTTTGAATACGAGATCAGGTGTTCAAACAGAAGTCAGGACGATTCCTGAAAATGCCATGCCTAATACAAATACACTGTGCACAGTATAGTGGTGTCCAATAACAGAACAAACCAACATGGATGTCAAATAGCGCTCGGCAAATATTATTCAACCATACGGTATTAGAGAAGAATTGGTACCAACACTATGGTATACGTTGTTGATACAGAAGCTGCTAATATTTACTTTGGAACTTAGAAAGGTTATAAAGCTCGGTGAAAGGAAAATATTGAAAAGGACATATAATCATTTTCTGACACCAGCATGTTGGCTTTGGACCTTCACGGAAAGGCACCTGTTATAAACTAACCTCAGTTGAAATACCTCCGCGGTGTGTAAAATATGAAGTTACTGATGTGTATAACACGAATTTACTAATTTGTATTGTTAAATCGATACTTAATAAAGCTTTCTGAAGCTAAGAATATTCAACTGTATGCAAGCATCGGTAGATTTACGGACTCGGCACAAAAAAACAAAGACAGTCGAAAAGTTCTCGTAAAACTTACTAAGAATTCCAGCATGGGAATTAATATAAACGTAAAACTGTTAAGCTTAATTCGGACCCTCAGGAAACGATCCGTATTTGTCGAAATTAAAGAAAAAACACCGTACCGGGAATTTAAATCGTTCGTTTCAAGAGAGCAATTCCGGAGAGACGTCGAGGGCCCTCGACGTCGACGGCAGCCGTGCTCAACTTGCACAGTTTACACCCTACCATCTACCATTCTCTCGTTCTATCGCTTAAGCGTCTGTCTTTAGTGTCATACCATCCACTCCCTGACACCTCACGATTTTAATATATTCCAAGCTAATCTTACGAAAACAACTTTTCAAACGTCATACTTCAAGAACGACATCTTCGTAATTAGAAACTTATATTCAATATGCGTTAATTTTAAGTGTGAATCGTGTTCGAAGACGGCATTAGTTTAAATTAATCATGCAATCGAACACGTAGCCATCTTGTCCCATAAATAAACAATAATCGAGAATCGCACGCAACCGAGAATCATCGAGTTGGCAGCCGTTCAGAAAATATACAGTCCCGTCAGTCACGACGGGAATCATAAAATTTTAACATCGCCGTAAGTAAACAATGGGCAAAAAGAGCATGACTTGAGCGCGGCCGCCGGCACCGCCCGCCGTGTTCCACCACTCATGAGTCTGAGCATACAACATTTATAATAAATTTTCAAACATTAAGCTTCAATCTTGAAGTCTTCTTAAATAAGAGCCCTTTTCGGTTTAATTACATTTGTTAAAAAAATTAACAAATATTAAACACCAAATAGACTCCCTTAACCTAGTTAAAATTATACCACAACTACATTACATACGTAAAAAAAGGTTCGATCCTATTTACCTCGTTTCACTTGATTAGATTCAATTACACGGCTTTTCAAATTTTCGTATCGGGATGGTATCTACCGTAGAGAATTACTGGCTAGATGTGTCGACGTCTACCTGTCTCCTCACGAAGACGGACAATTCGTTCCAGCCGTTAACGAGCCGTAAAATAGCCGTGGACGACTCAAAAATATAATTAACTTATCGTTTTTTAGGGAAACCAGAACGTAATACTATTACATTAAAAATGTAACGAATAACAATCATTGCTTTAAGAACAGAAATTATCCAACTTAAACACGATCAGAATTGTTTAAATTTTTCTTGTAAAGTATTAAAAATTCAGGTAAGTTACTCCAAGTCCCACCATCTCGACTGTCACGTATGCGTGCACCTGACAGCGCAGCGTAAAAAAAGTATAATATGAGAATACATACATGGACATAATTCAAAACGTGGTCCGTATAATAAATTAAACATTGAATTAATTTCCCAACAATCAACATAGGTTACACATCTGTTTTGAATATAAAATACAAACACAAAACACGTCAAGCCTCTACTTTAAAATCCAATAAAAAAGCCCCAAACAACTGGCATTAACAAAAAACAAAACAAACTCACACAAAAAACTGACTACACGCTGAAGATCTTAAATTTTGATCTAACGACCCTATAGGATCCATTATTATTAATAACCGATGTCTAAATAAAACATACGGTGATCATAAAAAAGGACGATAAGACTTTTTTTCCAATACAAGACATTTATTAACACGCTGGAGCGTTGGATCGCGATAAAACAAACATGGCGGTCGGCGCGCGCGCATAAACATGGACGTTATCGTGGGAGGCTGTCACAACAACGGCCATTGGGCACTCTCTGACGCACTGGTGAAAGCTGAAGGAGCACCCTTTACTAACGATACTTATCTGTTACATTTGAAGCCTACGCACGCCATACCTCGTATAATTCAAAGCTCGAATACCAATAGAGAGCATTCATATCGTTATCACGCGTCGATAAACATCAACTCGAGCGTGCACGTACCCAGGCCTCATCATAAATAATCTCGCTATTTAGTTTCTACGTGATTTTCTACAAAATGAGATGAAAGCACCTGAAACCTCGTAGATTGTTAAAGTAAAAAACGCTTAAACGCAACGTGATTATGCGTTCTAAGTATTTTAATTTGCCACCGCATTTAGTTTGTTGGCTTCGAACGCAGTAAATAACTGTAACGAACAGTACGCAGTGTGTTTCGCCACAATCAAACTTTTTTTTTATTGTTTACAGAGTGTTTGGGCACTACTCCCGAAAACGAAGTACTATCGTACTAATGACACCTTTGATGAAGAGACTGGAAAAATCGATCCTGACTAAAAAAAGACATATTATTAACACTTTTTATTAGCATAATTATGCTCCATCTTGTAAGTACAGCTAAATGAAACGATAGTTTCATAAAATATACATTACATCACTAAAAAAAAGAACCCGAATATGATAACAAAAATAGCTGGAATAACATGATGGGGCGAAATAACGCTAATAAAACTTTTTGAAAATATGATTTTTTTAAGCACGATTAAATTATATTCCTTCCCTTCATCAAAGGTATCATTAGTACTATCACCTGTCTTCGTTTTCGGGAGCAGTCCCCAAGCACCCTGCATATAATAGAAGACATTTTCAATTATCGTTGTAATGTTCGTCAGTAACAAGGGCCGAAAAAATCTATTCAAACATAACAAGGGACTAATACAGTAAAAGAGCGTCTCGAAGAGTTTATCAATAAAACAAAAAAACAAGAGAACGTGAGGCCCATCAAAGAGCCATCATGCGGTGCCGACTACCGCGAGATAGATTGCTCGTATTATCCCAACAAGCACCTTTGGATTACCGACTCGAATTGCCGTCAATCCGTCCCAGTCACATTCAATATGTTCACCAATATTTTTCCCTCCCAAACATTACGCGCTTGTTTTCTGTCTTATAATATAAACTGTTATTTTTATCGTTGCATCTGCAACAGGTGATTTAACCGAAACGACCATTTTGTAAGATTGCAGATACGTCTAACAATGGCTCGTTATGTACTAACAAAAAGTTTATACTTTCTACGAAAAGTAACAGAGACTCAAATTAATAATTATGTATGGTCTTATTTTTTATATTATTGCATATATAATGAGTAATAATGACGTATGATGACTATAAATCAAAACTGAGTACACGCTAACAATGGAGTTGATTTAATCCACTAATATTTAAACGTGAGGGCAAAGCTAACACACTCTTGGACTACCGCTTTTGAAATTAGTGTGATTTAATTTAAATTGGTTTCACTATAAATTAAGGCTGCTGTTTCAGAAAATAAAATTAAAGCAACACGACACGTGCAATAATTTACCCCCTTAATACGATAAGTCACAACACAGTGGCAAACTAACACAATAAAAAAGCGAGATTTCCATCGCACGTTGTAGACCTATATGTATAGAATACAATACCACGTATAGTGCAGGAAAACAAACAAAGAGTCCAGCACGCTCCAAACGAAAATAAAAATAAAAAACGCTTCGAGTCTGGACAAAACGTACACTACAGTTGAGATTTAAATGAAGTGGAAAATATACTACGGAACGTTCCGCACAAAATGTTAACTTTTTAACGAGAGCTATGAAAGATATAAAATTTGTTTCGAAACGTCACAAAGTATCCTAACATTTGCAATAAAGAAATACATAATCGTTCGAAACAACTATAACATTTGGACGTCTGCAAATGGATGTTTAGCAAGAAAACAGAAACGATAGGCTACAAGCGCTCACGCGAACAGACGACTAAAACAAATTAAAAAAATAAAGCAAACATTTTCCAATCCCTATATCCTCGGAGATTTCCGAGACGAAATTGAATTTGCACGAGCGGAAGAAAAAGAACATGGCAAACCACGAGGCACCCACACCTCACTGGAATTCTTGTTCCACTTTATTACATGCACATTTTACTCCGCGCCCGCATAACGCGACTTTTTTTTTAATTTCAAGAATCAATATCGAAGGGACGTGACTGTCAATCCCTTTTATTCCGGTTTATTGAACAATATTTGCATAAACTTGTTTAGGTTCTTTTGTCCAGGTAAAATCGTGACTTTTGCTCACAACCACGCATGTCCCAAACTCACGACTTAACTGAGATGTAATCTGAGAGCTGCGACATACTTCTCTCTATTCTTTTTGTGGCGTCCTTAAGATAAAATAGGAGTGAACGCAAATAATCAAGAAACGTCATGCTTGAAATGAGATCCTAAAGAAGATAATAACGATACTCACCCTTTAAAGACAGGACATAAAATAGTATTAAGTATAGTTTAGCATTATAGCCTAAATCTACACGCAACCGTAACAAATGGAGTTACGAGCGGTTAAATAAACGTTGCTTCCCATTAACGTTGTTGGTGCCCAAAGCGTTGGTATGTTAACTGAGCCAGAAATAAAGTTTAACCCGATTGCGGGAACGAAATGTAGCGACACAGGAAATATAGGTAGTTTATACGCTTAGCCAGTCAATCACTTGTGTTAAAATCGACGTATGTAAACGTATTTGCAAAACAAACTACGCGACCACCTTCGGACAGTAATAATGACCCCTGTAGAGTATTCAAATATTGGTACGCACGCACCTCAGAACAGATTCTATCAATATTTGTACTACGCGACTGCCCAAAAATATATTTCCTCACTCAACAAACTTCCAGTGTTCGACGGCTACGAGGGTGATTCGGTGTTTACTCGAACAAGACTTGGAGGCAAATATCGGTATACTGAGTACGGATCGGAATAACATAAGATAAATCACTGTTATTTATACTGATATAAAGAATCCTTACGCTTTTATAAATACAATTTAAACTACAAATTTTATTGTTACGTAAGTATTAAGTTTGTGTGCATATTAATAATCATCTTATAATTATTTTTAAAACCGATAATAAAATTCTTCGTAATGATTAAGGGTCTAATAAAGGAATTGATTTCACTTGAATACTTCTATTTGTACATCCACTGACGTTTTAACTAAATAGAGATTATAAAAACTAATTCAGATTTAAATTTTACAATATGCGGGTCCTGAGCCGCCGTATCGCCGCAGGAGGCGTAGAGCCCAACGGTGCCATGACTCGCTACAACATCCTTACTTCACGCTGAGATACATACAAATTCACTTCGAAACATGTTCGCCTCGAGATCCTCAATCAATTTAAGTCAAGACGTCCACGTCAGTTGCTGGAAAAACGATTCATAAGCCACAAAAGGCCAAACAGCAAAGACGAATAAATAACGCGCATACGAAACAGAGATATCATTCGAGTTTTTGTTTAAACGTGCCAAATCCCTGCTGAGTCGAAACGATGATGGTGGTCCTTAAAGATAAGCTAGGACTGTAGACAAACTTATCGAAAGCAAACGTCCGCTTCAAGAAAACATACCAACAATATTCGTCTGATAAAAGATTACAGAAGATTTCTCAATAAAATTTTGCCAATATATTTATATCACGTTCAACTTTTACCACTTTCATTTCTTTGATGGTATGTATGTTTTGTATATGTAAGGATTTAAGGTTCTTATATATTCCGTTTAATCTAACACATAGCATTAGCAGTAAACTTCAAGATAGATATAAATCTTAGGACACTATAAGCCGCGATCGACCATAAACCGTAAAGGCATTCGTCAATCCCGGTGACTGTGGCCAATAAAACGTTATTATTTAGAAGCTCATAACTGCAAGATTTACGGGTCATAAAATAAGTGAGGTCGACCGCATCCTTTCTAGCGAATAATATTTCTTTGTTGGACGCGATGTTTGTGGGATCTCAAGTGGCAAGAGTTAAGTTAGGCGTTCAAGTCTTCATTTAGAAGCACACGATGGATTTATTGGAGTGGCAACTATATCCGGTGCAAGCAAATTTAACTTGGAATAGACTTGTTTATTCAGGGGTGCAGTGAACTATTAAACACCAGCCGTAACAACATCGACCACGTTAAATTCTTCAATACCATCATAATGCTCGAGTTTAATTGCTTTCTTACGAAGCCATTAAAATTTAAAGTGGCTGCAGCTCAATATTTTAATGCACCAAATATATTAATAATAACCGGAACGTCATTAAATCGCATTTATTACCAATTGTATTGAAAGCTTGACGGAGCTCAATCTTTATTTTGAAACCAGCTGACCCGTCTAACGTTGTTTTGCCTTTTAAAATACTGGTGTATCATTAAAAAAGTTGTCCGAAAATTAAACAAAACTGGGTCTCGCCACCCTTATTACTTATGGAGGGCCCTTGTGGGCCGCTATCTAAGACGATTCTCCGATTACGTACGAGGTATTAGGTGTTTAGATACGAGGTGTTAGGCCAATTGGTGGTTTTAGTGGGATAGTGGGCCTAGGCCGAGTCATCACACTCCCGAAGCATTGCACAGCACCGCGTCGGGGTACGAAGGGTATTTCCACCTCGCTAAAAAGAACCTTATCACTAAGGGTATAAAAATAAACCAACGAAACATACATAAAAAAATTCATAACAATTCGGACGAGTTTGCTTAGAAACACGGTGACATGTTCATATCTATAGATAAACCGTAACGAGATAAGAACCTTAATTTCCTGATCTACGCGTTGCATTTTATTTAACGAAAATTATTTGTCCGTGTTAAGCTATCAGAATTCGCTCTGCGGGACCACTGTCCCAAAAGCGAACACTATGCCAGTCGATTTTTGTCCTTTATTTATGGTGTGCCATTCTTTTCAAACTGTATGATTTACAACCCGCTTAACAAAAGCAACTGCTTTATTATGACGTGCTGGCTGGCCCGTGCATTGTGCCAGTGTATTTTATACGTTTAATTGTGCGCTATTTGTTTGTTTTGGGTCCTTCTCCCTAAACGTCGTATTGTCACGATGCTTCGACACAATTGCCTAGTCCCATATTTCATGCTCCTTAATTATCACAATGGAGAATATAAAATATTTTGAAAACGTCACATTAGACTGTTTTTATGGCAACACTAACTTTCCAATTTCATGCTTGGAGATCTTATTAATAACCACTAACAGTATTTGTTGGATTCCATTAAACGAGTTACGGACGATTGTGAAGTCAAACAAAAAGCTTTGAACCATGCAAGTTAGGTTATCACTGTTAACGAGCTAGAGAATGGTATTTGGTATTGATAGTGGTGGATCGTGTTTAGAGCTGATTAGAAACGAAGATGTAAAGTGGAAATGTACATAATTGTAGGTAGTAAGTAGGAGGCAACCGTGGGTATAGTAAACGGTTACGCCTTGGATATTTGCGTAGGGGGCGATGGAGGGGCGCGTGTGTGGTCCAACCTACGCGATGATTTATTTCCTACTATATTTTATAGTAAGAAACATATCACAAATAAAATAGTCGTACAATAATTTATCGTTGAAAAAGTAGCTTAGTATATTTGTGTCACTGTACAAACTTCGGAGAGATACGAGGTGAGAAGTTATGGGAATCATTTCTCAGTTCTCGTAAGTGCATTCAACGATTTAGATAAAGCTCGGGTAACACAAAACCATTGCGAATACGTGCGAGAGTAGAACCTGCTATTAGAGCGATGTCTCTCATAAATTACTGTATACACGGCGGTAATAATCCGCGTGAAACCGACACAATAGTTTATTATGCATTTTATTTACACATTTCTACTTGAGCGCGCGAGGGTCACGTGTCTCTTCCCATCCGCCTATTCAATTATGGCGCATACAAAACTAAATTGTCATAGCGTGATCCCTAATGGGACGTTTCTGAGCTTTGAATAAACAATGACACCGAATGAAATACTAGTCGTGTGGCATCGCAACAGGAGTCCTAATATTTTATGTGGCGTGCGGTGACAAAAGTGCTTCATTGTTTAATAAAAATAAACGTTAGACACCGTGGGATAACACTCACTCGTATATATAATGAAACAGTGAACCGGTACCAGTCGTAAAATAAAGAAGTAATAACACCTAACGACTGCCGAATGCTATTTCTGTGAAGTTAATCATTCACATCATCGATCATGGCTGGGGAGCTGTCAGATTTTAAACTAAGCTCAAACTGAGTTCAAAATGACTCGTCAACAGTGGCGTGTGATGGACACGCCGTGACGGTCTGCGTCAGCTTGCTAAGAGAAGGGTATTAACCGGCTGACCGTTTCCACTTTCCACAGTTACGGGTCAGAGGAAATTAAGATTCGACAAATGTAAATCCGTTTAAATCACGAATGATCTATCTAACAGTTCAGTGTGTTGCTACTATCAAAATATCTTTTTCTAATTGCATATGAAAGTATATACGATATTTATAGAAGAAACGAAATTTATTTTTGGCCGATGTCTTTCTTTCCGCCAAATATTCGAAACGGCTGAACCAATTTTGATGGGACTTTCTCAGGCAAATGTAATACGGCTACTTTTGTTTCACCATCTTTGGCTCTGAAAAATAATGTATATAACAAAATAAAAAAATAATTCCATATGTTTGCGTTCTAGTGGATTCGAGAATGGTTTAGATTTCTGTAAAAGTTTGAAATTTTTATAATTAAAACGTGTGTACAGGACGACTACCGAGTCCGCTATTTAGATATAATTTGATGAATCGGTCTCTGAATTAATCATTAAGCTATACTGGGAGAAGATAAGAATCTCCTAAACACTTCAAAATAGACCAGCTACGAATAAACAATAACCAATTAATTTCCCCCAAATTAAGCGAAAGAAAAACATTCTAGGAATGTTTTCGTCCGATCTAAAAGCCCGGTTCGCTAACGCTATCAGGGTAGGTTCACGTGGGCCGCGGAGCACTCAATGCACCTCATCTTGGAGTTGTTTTATCTCGGAGCCATTGTCTCGACGCACACCCCACGTCCCGTGAGACGTTGAGCTCTCACAAGTGATTATTTCTGACACTATATTGAAATTGGAAAGAGTATTGTTCTAGCCGGAGCTTACGTAACAAATGGTATGCTAGAATCTTTCTTACCTACGCTTTTAAAAGGTGTTTCATCTAGTTTGTGATACATACAAACTGACTCCCCGGAGACTTGATACGTTGTAGTAGAAATTTCAATTTCTTTGGCTGTACAATGTTGTTGAGCTTTTTAATTTCATTAGGATATTTAATTTTTAGAATATAATAGAAGTTTAATACCCTAAAATAGGTAGACAACGATGCCGTGAAAATTATATTTTTTAATTATTTTTAATGTTCAAAAAGTTACACAAGTTCAAACATTAGTTAATAAAAACTTATAAGAGTTTTTTGGATCCTTAACATTAGCTATCAAACATTAAAATCGGTACACAGTTTGATGTTAAAAATAGACACTTTTATTTATTAGTAAACATACATACCTTTGATATGGGGTCAGAAATAAAATATAACTATAAATATTTAAGACAGTGCAAAATTTATTGCATTTCTACACTTGATGTAAATATTTTATATACCAAAACGTTAGTAGCGCACTCTCGCATAGCCGAAATATCTGTTGGCGCGGTTCAGAGATCACGTGACAGGCGCCCGCGCACGACCGCTGATCGATCGAAGCTTTTTGTCGCGCTGACGTCTCCATCCATTCTGTAGCAAATTGCCGAGAGCTAACACAAAACCCTTGTCGTGATCGAACGAAGACCCTCGAACTATTATTTCGAATAAAACCAACTATCGATCACAAGTAAAGTAATTTTAAACCTCCTACGTGTATTGTCGCTTCACTGATGTATGGGTTTTGAGACATTAGTTAACGACGTTTTTACTTCAATGGAAACGACGACCACGAAATACTTTACATATAAGGTAAAAAATACATAAATTATCCCGTTCACATCAGCTCACAAATCAAAAAACACATAAAAATCAGCTTATTAGTTTAGAAGCTACAATGTAACAATCACTTCAAAGTTTTAACATCTTTTTCCGTATTACAGGACAGTTCTCACAAAAAACTTAAATGTTTGTTCGTCTGTACATCTGTTACATTCACCGGCGAAAAGCTAAGTTTATAGTGTGTAAGATGCGCTATTAAACAGTAACTATGGTTCCGCTTAAAACCTATAAAAGCGACAAAATTCAATCAATCAGTTGAAAAATGTTTGTATTTATGCAATTTATGACAATGTGATATTACAGTGGGTAAAACAGTGGGTCACTGCTGACAATAAAATTAAGGAAAAACACCTAAATATATGTTATAATGACACGGTCGCTTTTTAAGCAAATTGGCCGCGCGTGGAAGCTTCGTGTTATTTATAAAGATCTATTTATTCAGCTGAAGCCTGACCTGGATACTCGTGTCATTCTGTTTGTTCTTAATGGCTCTGTTTAATCATGTTTGGAAATCTATAAAACGTGCACAATTAGGAGCAATGCCTGTGTTTCGTATTACCGATTAGGATATCCAGGTGTTTGTTTCAAATTGGCAAGGAACCAGTAAATATTTCGCTAATTACTTACGTTACATTAAACAAAAAAATCACGTATTAATATGGTTATTTGTAGTATTACTTTGAGATAAAATAAATTTCAAATATAGAATACCAAAATTATGCTAATCCTATTTATATATTTATGTAAATAATAGTATATGAAAAATTGTAATATAGCAGCTTTTTGTTAAATCCATATGAAGTGTTAGGTACGTATAATAACAATATAAAAAAAATTTGTCTGTTTGTTCATATCGGCTTACCTCTGAAAGAGCCGCCTCTAACGGGACTTAGGTATATAACTAATGCCATATCGAAAGCTAATCTCATCAATACCTAGACAGATAAATAAATCAGGACGTCCGTTTGTAATATTAAAAGAAAAGCTTTTTATTAAATGCATACGTTTGCATTACACGGTACACACAATGGAGTAACAGTTTTTCTTCTGTTCAACTGTTCGGTCCGCCTAATCTCCGAAACGGCTGGACCAATTTTAACGAGACTTTCACAGGCAGATAGCTGATGTTATAATGAATAACTTAGGCTGTTTAAGATTTTTTTTGAATAGAAATAATAAGAAATAACTAAACGGCGCGAGCGAACTCGCGGGCACAGCTAATATAAAAGATTGGCAACGCGTCTTCTAGATCTACTTATAAGTGAACTGTTATATTCGTTTGCCTTCCTATCGCATAAAAAATCATAAAATTATGCGGGTGAAGACGCGGGGCGACACAGGATTGTTTCGATTACGAGTAAAGTTTGTTGAATTGTGCGCCAGATTCAATAATAATATATTAAGACCAATACAGTTGATACAGATTTATGAGGTAAGCCACTCATCTTATAAATTTATCACGTAAATTGTAGTTGATGATGAACAGACATGTTTAGTTTCGTGCGTCAATTACTAATATCTTTCTTGAATGATAAATAACAATTATTTCCGATTTATAATTATATTCTAGTAGATTTATCAGCCATACATGACCAACGACACATATGACGGATGTTAGAGAACCGCTCCCGAAAACGAAGACTGATGATAGTACTCATGACACCTGTGATGATGGCACGGAAAAAAAGTATCCTGACAAAAAAAAATATTTTTAAAACGTTTTATCAAGCATTATTTACGCTCCATCAAGTTAGTCCAGCTGTTTTTGTTATCATGTTACATTGCTAGTTCTTCTTTTTTAGTGAAGTAACTAAACTCATGAAAATATTCTTCCGTTTAGCTGTACTATCAATATTTTTTTAGTCAGGGTAGATTTTTTCTGTCCCATCATCAAAGGTGTCTTCGTTTTCGAGAGTGGTCCACTAACACTCTACATAAAGACACAATTATGTTAAAAATGTATTTTTTACGACCAAAAGCAGTACAATTGAATCGTGTCACAATGTTCGTTCCCATACTCCTCTGAAACGGCTCGACCGATTCTTATGAAATTTTTTATGCATATTCAGTAGGTCTATTTTTTATCCACCCAAATCTTAAGGGTTGTCCACCCCTATTTTCTTTTTTATGATACAGCATATAGAAATATGTACATATATCCCTATATATTTATGTGGCAAAACGACTTTTGCTGGGTCAGCTATTTGGAATATAAAATGGTTTGTGTTAAGAGAGGCAGTAGAACATCAAGAAAATGGGCTTTTAATACTGATACAAGCAACTTTTAAAATAAAAAAACGAAAATATTTAATGATTACAATAAAGAAATTTAAAAAACCATTCCCACTCTCTCTCATGAAAACGTATATGCAATAATTATAATAATATATTATGAAGTAATTATAATATTTGTATTCACTGAATAAAAACTCGTACAGAATTATCCCTATTCAGCATCAAGCCAGTTCTTAACTTCTTACTGGTTTAGTGCGACTGCCATACAAGAAATAATCTGTGCTATTACAATTCAAAATGGTATTGTGAACAATTAAATCGTTCTTATATTCCACAGAACTTTTTAATAATAACATTCTGATCATACGACTCACGTTTTCAGACGCTTATGACGTATTTTTGAACAACTAAACATATAAAAGAATTATCTAGATCATATCAGATGTATATACACATCACAATTGAATCATTCGTTTAGAAGCTACGACGCCACAGACAAACACGACAAACTTAACACCTCCTTTTCATAGCTATGAAATGTCAAATATTTGTAGCTACAAATAATACAGATTATAAAATTTTAAATAACAATTGGATATATCATCTATGGAAAGTAGATGTTCATCAAAACGAACTCTATTATCTATGGTAGAATCATTGAGTACACGTGAAATCGCGTTAATTAATAACAAACAACTGTCAAGTCACTTAGGACTGCGACGACTGTGGCGAATGTACGCATGGAGTACTACAATGGATTACAAAGCACCAAGCCCCGGCGCTAAGCCGACGCTATACCTAATTGAAAACGAGTTGCATATTCATGTAACGGCCATAATCCCTCTATAATCCGCAGCGGTACTTCCATATGCGCCTAATTCTATTTCTGACGTCTGCCTGCCTTCAAGTGCTTTTAACTTAACTAGATCGCTTCTATAAAACGCTTTATATGGATATCCCTTCGCCTTCAATACTAGACGTGCTTCAAGGTTTCACGCGTTTTAATTTTAAATATAAGTTTAAAATGGTAAAACAAACGAAATATTTATTTGCTAGTAAAACTAAGCGACGGAATTTCATAGTTTTACGATTTTGTACGGAAATCTAATTATTATTCTTAAAATAATAAAGATATAGTTATAACGCATCATAACATCAGATAACAGCTTGAGAAATTCCCGTGAAAATCGGTTTACCGACACAAACGTTCAACGACAATAAAAACTATAAATTGTATTTTATCAGTATTAAGTATAATATGAAGTCAAATTTGAAATTAATCTAAAAGTAAATGCAATTTTATTTAAACGTATAGATATATATACTTAGATTTTTTAATTAAGCTTCTTCATTCAGATCACGCGAGATCATGTTTTCCCTAAGCCACACGTGTCGTAGGTGACACAATACTCGGCGACGGATTAAAAACTCTCATCGTACGCGTCCCTGAAATTAAATTTATTTAGGACCCACTCGACAATCCACATCGTCCCGAATGTCAACATTATTTACATAAAAAATAGTTTTGAGAAGGACGTACGCCCTTATTTATATAAGCACGTCGGTATATGTTTATTGAAATATTTCATTGTTAATTCTTTTAACAAGTTCGCTCTCTGTGGGGATGAAATCTGTATGGAGCACTTCGAGAGACGCGTTAATAGCATTTATTAAAATCATACTCTATTACGGATGCATTTTATATCTTTAGTCTAAAGGCGCGAAGGAGATGCTGCCTCATAGGTATAAGCTGATTATGTTGGGATAGGTCGGTAAAACTCGTGTTTAGATTATTATCTATCGTACAAGATAAGAATTGAGTGCTAGAAAGGATATTTGGACCTTCAACAACTTTATGCGCGCAAGGTCCAAAAGCGATAAACATGTCCAGTGCGAAGTTATTTTCGACATTTTATGTGTTTATAGGACAGGCAATGGATGTTAACGTGGGAGAGGTAACCGGGTCTAGACGAAACCGTATACAACGCACGTATCATATTACTGGATTCGATTTTCATAATTTTTATAACTAAAAAACTAAGCTGAGAAACTTAACACTTTAAAAGAATATTTTGTTACCGACAGACGATTCGTTGGTTAAATTTGATACCAACCCAAAATTTATAGACCAATGTGGTTTAGCGTGAACGGTCATTTCACCGCAATATACCTTTAAATGAATCTATAATTTTTTGTTATTTGATACCAGTAGTAGAAAAATCTAGTGCCAACCGTGCACTAGTTACCGAGATGATATAAATTCTAGGAAGACATCTTATTAGTGTCGTTGTACGTGGAACAATGTCTTTGTTTTTAATCAGTTCTCTATAATTTGCAAGTTGATCTCGATTTAATTCTGCTTACATAAGCATTTTAAACTTCATTCATGTGTCCTACAGAATCTACACTAATATTGTAAAGCTGACGAGTTTGTTTGTTTGGACGCGCTAATCTCAGGAACCACCGGTCCGATTTGAATAATTCATTGTTGCATAGTATATTCATACAGGTAGGCTACAGGCTATATTAAACTTACAAAAAATTAGGGATCTTAAAAGTCCAATAACGTAACCTAAAGTATAAAAATCGACGTGAACGCGAAAGAAGTCGCTGGCAGAAGCTAGTAACATTCTAACCGCTGTTATCTTTTTAAAATACAACAGAAAAATATTGCATAGAAGAATCGTGAAGCAGATCATAACTAGTTCTTGCGCTAAGACGTCAGGAATTCAGATGCACGATAGCACTTAGCCATAAATTATGCTCAGCGCTTCCCGATACGATACTGAGTCAGCCATTGCAAATCCTGGGGCTTACGACTGCTTATCACCACGACTTTGCAGCTATACTGAGAAACAACTGTAAATGTATTAAGCATAACGATATTGGCTTAAGCATAACGATTATTTATAAGGTAAGTATACCCTTTTATACAATAGGAAGGCAGTTCACCTCTACAAAGTGATTCCTGTCGCCCATGGACACCTCCAAGACCAGTAGATCTTGAAGAGCCGTTGGCAATCTTAACGCATTAGCCGTATTATATCATTTGTCATTTATTTCGAGTATTGGGAAAATTATAGACTGAAATCGAAACGCGCACATCACGACTTTACAATCTAAGAACGGTGGTACTTGACGCGGACGGAACTTATAATTTATTATAACACCAAAGCAATTCCTGTGTCTTTACCTGCGCGAAGATTAAGGTGTTTCCGATTAGAGAAATATTATTATTGCAAACACAAAAAATTTCGTCAAGACCGTCCAAACGTTTAATAGTTTAAACACGCACAGGAAATACATATATCTAATATATAAAATTCTTCTGTCACGAGGTGCGTAATCGAACTCCTCTGAAACAGCTGGACCGATTCTTATGAAATTTTATATACATATTCAGTAGGTCTGAGAATCGGACAACATCTTTTTCATCCCCCTAAGTGGTAAGGGTTGTTCACCCTTAAAATTTTTTTTTACTTTTCGGCCGAAATTTTTTGATTTCATTTTTTTATGATACAGCATATAGAAATACATACAATCCTATATATATTATTTATGTGGCAAAACGACGTTTGCGGGGTCAGCTAGTATATATATAAGAATATAGCGGTTTTATTAGAAACTGTAGTAAATTAAATCGATCGGAAAATGAAAGAAAGTAAATTTTCACCTATTTATATATGGACTAGCTGACTAGCTGACTTAACATTTTGGAGGTGAAAAATAGATGTCCGATTCTCAGATCTACTGAATATTCTTATAGAATTTCACGAAAATCGGTCGAGCCGTTTCGGAGGAGTAGAATTACAAACACCGTGACACGAGAATTTTATATATTACATTCTCCGTTAGCACTCTTTTTTTTTAATATTCGATATTCAGATCCATTGAACACGTATAAGTAAGTACTCAATGGTCAAATATATAGACATTTCAGATATATTTATAGGTTCCGTGGTATCTATAAATGTCATCTTGTAGTTATAAACGACCCACCTTGAGTTTGAACCTTTTCACTGCGTTCTTTATTGTATTTTTCCTCTTTTTGTTAAAATAGCACAAGCCAGTGAAATCTAGATTTTTAAGTTAGGAATATTTGTAACATTAAATAATACAGTCGAGATAACATTGAAGCTTTCCTTCCAAAAAAACTCAACAAATTATAATATGAATACGTTTTTAACGAACTTAACAATGTTAGAAAAATAAATCCAACAAAGACAATAAAATTATAATTTAATGTTTCTACGTGTGATAAAATCTGTTTTTTATTAAATGGCCGTAAAAAAGTCGAGTTAATTGTAACTTTTCTAATTACAAAAGATTTATTGTAACAATTAACGTAGCTAGCGACCGGGGAAGTGGCGTAGTCTTTGTCAAATATAAAAGTGTCATTAAACTAGATTTTTTTAATACCAATTCAAATTTTTCACGAAGAACAATAGGCAGATGTTACCTACGGTTATTGTGACTGAGATGGATGGGCCCGTAGGTTGTGACAATGGAGGCAAAAACCCTATTTTGAAGTCATACCTGGTCTTATACCCGCTTTAAAGATGTGACTTAAATTTGAATCTAGTTTTTGTTTTAGTTTAAAGGCTATGCTAATAGTTTTTTTCACGCACAACTAAAATTGATGTCCATGCAATATCAAAATTATAATATAATTCCGAAACTTCTAGCTAGCTATTGATACTTTAATAGATCGTGATTCACAATATTATTGTTTTCCATTCAATTAAATTTTGAAAAATAATACAAAAACAATCTTAAAGTTGAATTGAATCTTGATATTCATAGATTGAAAAATTCAATTCTCCATTTTAGTTTTTATATCGGAGACAAGGACAATAAAATGAAAATGTAATATATTTCATACAATCCTGCAGAAAATCAAATTTAAATAAAATACTATGGTAAACATTGTACGTTTTAATACTTTTAACGCGCGATGTATTTTCGTCTTCTACCGAATCATTTTAAAGTCGAAAATGGTTGCAATATTGTCACTGCGAGAAGGCTTTGTCACCTTCGAATAATAAAAACGGAAACTTAGGACAGATCAAAGATAAGCCTCGAAGTGTTAAATCTTTCCATTCGAAAATTGGCGTGAAATACGATTAAGATTTCAATCAATATTTTGTAGTACTTTTAACACTTTTAAATTTTTTTTAGGTATTTAATTATGTTGTAGGTACAGTCAATTACAAAATTATTATTTCAGATTCATTCATGTACAGGCTGCAAGAAATTGCAAAGAAACACAAACAGAAACAACTTCTAGCAAAACATACTTTCCTGTATGCATAGAATGACAATAAAACAAGCAAAAAATTGCTTTATCAATTTCATATCAATTTTATCATATCACATTGATAACCAATACACACCGATACAATAACAAGAAAGTATTTACCGAAATTCAGGACGCAAAAACCCTGATAATATGAGATTATTATTGTCATATGTTATTACTGTCTTTGCTCAAAAGATATGTGATCTGTAATGATGTGATGAAAATATATAAAGGAAGATAGAAGTTTTCTAAAGACATTTGAATAAATTCACTTCTATTAAATACTATGACTTGCTACACAGTGGCAAAATGGGTAAATTAATTTAGAAATTAAAATGTACTTACTTAATATGTTTTACTATTATTTTATAATATCTATTACTTTTACATCATCTGTTGCATGTTTTTAATCTGCATACAGATTAACATATAAAGTTATCTTTGGAGCAATAAAACATCAATTTGATTGATTTGATATATTGTATATGAAAACTTATAGTTTTGTAAAATAACCATTTTTATTTGTAATTATTTTTTATATTATTAAGCATCAGTAAAGAAACAGTATTATTTTTTGTCTCAAACTGATAAAATTGTACAGTTCTAAAATACCAGTTATTTTTTTTTAAACTTAGAATGAGGTTTTCATTATGTTTTAATGCTTACCTAATAATCTCCATACTTCAGCACTACTCAGGTAGACATTTAGATGTGCGAAGCACACTGGCAACAACAGGAGATACACCAAAAACTTCATCTTCAAATGTCTAGTTTTCTAAAGTATTAAGGTCCTTGATATTCGATTGAAACAATCACCGGCACATATTTTTGTTTCACATTTTAAAACACCGTCCCAGAATGAGTTCTCCGATACAAGATACACACGGATAAAATGTATAAATTGGGTAAAACTATCAGTACCAATATGACCCGCACTGTTTATGAACAAAATTGTGCTGCTTTATTGAATAAATACTTTATTCAACATTAAATTACGATTGTAAACAATGAAAATCTAATTGTTGTACATAAATGTAGATCGACACTACCATCGAGCAGCGTAATCAAAACGAAACTGGTTGCTTGAACGGATCAGTGGAACCATGAATGACAATGACAAATTAACCTGAGCCCAGAGTTGGATGCAACGTTCAACCGTAAACACATTCTATATGACAGTTGACAATGACAGTATTGACAGCGAAATTGAAAATGTTACCATTTTCAAAAAGCGAGAATTTATTTTTGTAAGCGCCACCTACTAGGAAAATGTGATAATAACGTAATTGTTCTTTATATTGCCATCAGAGCTATCTAGTAACAACTTCTATATTTACAATAAAATTTAGTTTCATATTCTTTAAACCACTAGTATGTATTATAAACAAAAATATACAGTAACATATTTTAACAGGCTATAATAAGATTTTAATATCAAAGTAATTTAAGGCAATCGAAAAACGAATATATGAATATATTACTCATTATGAAAAATAGTATTAAGAGGGAACGGTTTTCACTTGTAAGTGTAGGTATAGCAAGGGTTTGTATATCCAATCATAACAAGTTTTAAAAATAAAGAAGGAAATTTTAAAATAGATTTATTTTTATAAGTATAAATTGTTTACTTTAATAAATATGCTTTATACTTTGTGGTTATTATTATTAATCATTGTATAAAAAAACCAAATACATCAATCGTTATTAAAATATTGTCGATTCCAGCATAATATTTAAATATCAAACATTAATCTTATTTTATAAAAATTGATAAAGTGGACGTGCGTGATTTCGAGTAATAAAATAAATCTAATACAGTTAAGAAAGTGTTACCATACACAAAATTAAATACGATAATCAATAACATAAAGGTAAGGCTAGATACGTTATGGCACAGAGGAACTATAAGCGTGGTGCGGTTGTTCATTTACTCTCTTTAGGCTTTTTTTCTTTCTTTCTCGGCGGAGGAACGGGCGCTTCACCACTAGACGCACCGTCTTTCTTCACGACTTTTTTTACCAATTTCTTCTTAGGTGGTTCGGCTTCTGCTTTTGCAGCAACGGATGATTCAATTTGAGAGGCAGTGGTGGGTTTCGATTTTGATTTGACGCCGATCTGTGAAAGTGATACGGCGCCTACTGGTGGCGTCGGCACGTCGGGTGATTTGACGTCGAGTCGTTGTGGCTGTGTTTGTAATTGTGGAGAGGCGAGGCCGGCGGTCGGCGAGGCAGAGGTGACTGTTGGAGTGCGCAATTCGCTGGCTATGATGGACTGTGCTAGTGTTGCGGCGTCTTCCAATTCACTGTCTGGCGTAGGCAGGGGGTCGGCTGCTGTGGGCGGCTTCAGTTGCAGCTTCGCCACCGGCTTGCGACGCTCCTCCACTACACAACCAATTTATTCCCGCCTTTATTCTCTCTTTCGGTTAGACTTGTCGTTAGTATGGCGGTCACATTAGAGAACAAGCTCGGTTAGGGCCTGGAACAAGTCGAGGGAAAACATAGCAACGTGGTTAATACGAAGGCAAGCAGTTTATTAGTCAGATAAATTCAGCGGATAGAAGTTGCTGCTACAAGGAAATTATGTACGAAATATTAAGTCAATATTGCAAAATGATAATATTTGAATGTGCATACATTTGACAGGCATTTTAAGATAATATGGAACGCGTATTGAGTTATAATTTCGATAATTTCCTTGTAAGACGTGATAAATGGGAAGCAAAATCAAAATCAAACGAAGTAACGTGTTATTTCATAAAATATACAATGAGCACTTTGCACAACGTCATCGTAATCCTGGCTCTCGAAATAAAAATAGTTAAAATTCCGATGCGATAAATCTTACGGTAAATTCGTTGTTAGAAATGTCTCTCGAAATTAGAATCGTCGGATGATGACGTTGACCGCACCTACATATTGCACTCACTTGGACGCTACCCAACATCTGCCAAATATACGTAGATATCTAAAGCGATTTCAAGGACATGTGAATTTATATTTAATGACATTTCCATTAATTCAGTGTCGCTAGTATTTTAAGCTATTACGTGAAGGGAAGAAATGAAATATGCAATGAAGTTTAAAGTTGTGTCGGATCCAAGTGCAAGTATTATTACCTGTATCAAAGCCGCGTCTCTTGGGCTGCCTCCTCGAGAGCTGGGTGAAATAACAACGAAATTTTGTAACGTACGCTCAATAAAGTAACATAAAACCAACAACACAAAACGGCACAAAAGAAAAACAAAATTTACATCGTTTCTTAGGATGAGATGATAGGATTTTGTAACATCCAGGAAACGAGTCAACGAATAAATTAGTTGAGAATATGAAAACTGCAAAATTAACTCGGTGAGATTTGAGTGCAAAGCCGTTCGATTAGCCGAATACGGCGCGATACATGTTTCTACTCACATTTGGCAGCCGCGACACTAGGAACTTCTTCCTGAGATGGAGTATTGGCTAAGGGGGGACTGTCAGAAACAGAGGGGTCCGCTTTCTCTGGAGCTTCAACCTGTTTTGGAACTTCGGGCGCGGAGTCAGATTCCGGCTTAATGTTGTCACTAGGAGTAATTGGATTGGGATCTGATGGAGGCACACTAGAGGGAATATCACTTGACGATTCTGCCTCCGCTGCTGGGGCTACATTTATATCTTTTACTTCAGCAGTTTCGGTTTCTGTGATATTTTTAGTCTCACTATCCGCAGGTAAGGGTACAGATGCAGGTTCTATAGAAGGGACTACTGGTACTTCTGCTATAGTTTTGATTTCAGTCGGACTTGCAACTGCAACTGTAGGAACATCATCTGACGACTCTGTTGCCGGTTTAGATTCAGGCTCGATAACCAATTCTGTTTTAGGCTCTTCGGTATCATTTTGGACTGATGTAGTCGAATTCTTAGCAATATCAGGTAATGTTTCTGAGGCAGCTTCTACGGTTGCAGGTACGGGTACAGTGGCAACGGGTTCAGACTTAGAAGATTCGATGGGAGATTCCGATATGGGTTCTGGCTGAGGTGGTTGAATGGGAGATTCTGATATGGGTTCTGGCTGAGGTGGTAGAATGGGAGATTCTGATATGGGTTCTGGCTGAGGTGGTTGAATGGGAGATTCTGATATGGGCTCTGGCTGAGGTGGAACGATGGAAGCTTCTGCTAAGGATTCCGATTTAGGTAGTTCAATGGGCGATTCTGCAATGGGTTCTGGAACATGCACTTCAACTGGTTGTTCTGGAATCACATCTGGCTTTGGAACTTCATTCTCTGGTAAATCATGCTTTTCTAAAGGTTTTTCAGGAGGTGTAGGTTCTGAGGGTTTCGATTCGGGCACTTCCGCGGCTACAATTGATTCAGATACTGCCTTGCATGCGTCTATGGGAATTTCCGGTTGAGGAACTACAGCAGGAACATCACCAACTGGTACTGGCGTTGGCACTTCTGTGGGGCTAGTATCAAGTGATTCTTCCACGGCAGCCACTGTCTCTTTAGGTGCCGGAGAAGATTCAGTTTTAACTTCACTTTCTACACTAGATGACTCAATTTCTAATTGTGGATCAGATGCAGGACTAATTTTAGGAACTTCAACATTAATGTTTTGTTCAGCTTCGGAAACGGGTTCATTTATTTTACCTGCAGCATTGGCGGCTTCTCTCGCTGGTACAGGTATGTCATTTGATTCATCAAGAGATGTAGAAGAGACTTTTTCAGCTAGTGTGCTTACAGCTTCACTTGCACTTTCTACTAGTACTTGTGGAGATTCTTTAGGAGGCGATGGTTGTTTCGGTGGCGACGATGCTCCCTGATTTAGAGTTTGGGAAATTTTGGCCCAAATATTAGCAAAAGAATCAGCACCCATGTAGTCTATGTTACCAGACTCCCAGCCTTGACGTCTCGAGAGTTCATCCAGCGCTTCGTGCTGCAGAGGCACACCAGGTTGCACTCGCGCCAAGTTTCCAGCTACGCCAGTCTGAAAATTTAAATGAAAGTGTCTTAAACTTTTGCTATTAAAATTTTGTCATGAATAGGTAAGTAAATATATAAGAAAGGTTTATTTATCACTTAGTTAATAAATTATCTACTTTTTACATGCGATAGTGTAAACAGAAAAGCATGCGATAGTATGTTACAGAACCAAGTGCAGAAAATTTTATTTATCATTAGTTACAAAAATTACAATTTTTTATATAACTTTAATAATATCAAATTCATACATACCATTGCTCTGTAAATGTCTATGAAAAACTAACTTACATCTTCTTGTCGTTCCAAATAAAAACCATTATCCATAGGATCTATAGCATCTTCGTAGTACTCTGGACTTTCTGGTGGCGGCGATGGAGGAAGATGAGGTATTTCGTGAACACATAATTTTCTTCCTCGAGAATCTATAGCCGTCTTGTGCCTTAAGTAAAATCCATCATAGGGATGTCTTGGTCGGATATCATCGTATATTTCACTGTCTCCGTATATATCACCATTCATTATGTCATTGTTAAAAACTATTTGAGATGGTTTCTCGTAATCCATATGAAGACAATATGTGTAATTTTTTTTTGACGATGGAAGTATGTTAGTTTTTATTTTATGGATTTCCGAAGAGTTATACTGAGCTAAAGGTTGATCCGAAAAGTATTCAATTTGAGGCTCTTCATACATTTCATTAGTACCTGTGTTAGTATTATGAGTTGGTGTATTATGATCATTGTTACTGTCGTTACGGAAGTTTTGTGTTTCATAAATATAATTTTCTGCATTATGTTCATAACTGTGCTGTGTTTTGTTTTCATAAGGTTGTTCGCCAACGTGAATCATTTGGTTGTTTTGAAAACTATCGTGTTGCCTATAATTTTGTTTATAATTATCATTGTATTCAGTTAATTTCGGTTCTTGAGAAGCATAATGTGTGTGGTCCCATGCATATTTTCTCACTTCATCTGGCTTTGTTGATTCTGATGAGATTGGAAGAATATTTCCTCTATACATATCCCATGGATCATGAAATTCATTTATGTCTAGTTTGTGATCATCAGTTTTGTTTTCTAATTTTTGATTAGCAGGATGATGCCATGGAAATTCAGAAGTGGGATCAAGTGTGGGCTCATAAGTAGCGTAATCCAATCTTTGTTCAAAAGTTGGTTGCAATTCACTATTGTTTTCTTCGATATCGTGCTGACTGGCTGGAGAAGGTTCTTCTAGATTGTCCTATTAATTAAACGTACAAAAGAGATAGATGCATGCAAAGATTTTCTTGAAAAAAGCTTAACGCCTATATGCAGTGCATAAGCTTAATTCAAGCTTTGATTAGTAAAAATATTGGGAAAAAACACGTCACACAAACGTACAAGTAAAGATTTAAGTATTCAATGTTAAATTTCTATTCTAATCAAATGAAGCTAAAGTATAAATTTTACTTGTATGCTTATGATACGGTGATATTTTCGCCAAAATACCAACACCGTCCAAAAAGCCCATTAAACATTTTCAAAAAACCGTGCAATTTTTTTTAAGAATTAATACAGTTAGAACATGTTAGTATTTTGGAAAGATATCAATAGTGCACAAAATTAAAACAGAATAGCGCGGCTAAGGCTTTAAGCTAATGAATGTCTCTTTAAAGTTTCAAAGCACAGATAACTAACATACAAGATCATTGAAGGGTTTGATTTGTTCTCACCTCTTCATTAGTATCCACTTGGGTATGCTTAGAAAACATCGTGTGATCAGATCAACGGACTGAATGCAAATGGATTGATTTATTAGAATTTATGAAGGCATACCGACATTATGTGGTGTGAGATCGAGAAATTGCGGTTATAGACAAGAGATTATATTACCTTGTGGTAACTGATAGCAAATATGTAATCTAAACTGTATCGTTGAATTGGAAATTATGTCAACATATCAGATTCGTGTACAGGTCTATTTTAACATTGATATTTTAAGATACATTAATAATAGGGGTTCAGAAAATCAAAGCAAATAAGTAATGGATTTCTTTTTTTATATTTACCATAGACACATCTAGCTGTGGGTGAACTTGAGATGTAAAGAGGTCCCACCATAGTTGCAAGAATCCTTTCAGATGTTCTGGTGCATCTACGCTTTGGGCTTCAAAGTTGTAGCGTTGCAGCCAAGGTTTGGCTGCTCCGATGAAGTGGATAATCTTTAAGTTCTGCCCGAAACTGAAAGATACCAGAGTTTTCTACATACCCTACGTATAACAAGATCTATTGCATAAGCAATACATATTTCTTAGAACTCGTACATATTTTTATATAATTATGAAGTGTTTGCAATATCGAAACAATACTGTTTTTGAAATGAACATTCTAACACACATATTTTAAAAACTTTACATCTGTTGCGGTTGACTTCCGAAACGACTGGACCGATTTTAATAGGATTTTCACTGAATGCTAATGTTAATGGATTGATATAGATAATAACTAGTCAATGCAAAACAGTAAATGGTCAATTCTGCGGGACTCCACAAGTTTTGTTTATATTTATTTAAAACATTTTTTTTAGTTCTCTTAAAAAGGTCTGATAAACTGTCAACTGATGATATTTTTTAAATATTATCGACATATCGACCTTTACGCTTCCTTTAGTAAGTCCAAATAAATTATCTAGCGTTTTTACTGCATGCACGCTATACCACGAAGTGTGGTTTCAAAGGAAATCTACAAATTCAGTTTATCTTACGTAGAACTTGGTCATAATGGATGCAGCTTAATAAATAGAAAAAATCAGGTTTTTTATCTGTCATCAGAATCAAGTCTACCAGTTTGAAAAGGTGCAACAACCGTGATAAGGGACAGATTTACTTTCTAGACTACCTGTTAATTATAGACCCGTCATTCACAATGTACTGGGAAATCTTTAAGACTAGACTATATATGTTAATTTTTAAATTTTCGACATTTACTAAGCTGGATCTTGAAGCAGAGTCGGAAATTTAAGAAGGATTTTGCTACAGGTTTTTTGCGGTCCAAGATAAGTCTCACATGTAAATTGATCAACATATTTAAAAGTATACAAAATGTAGATATTCCTGACAAATTAAAAACAAACTTACTGTTTTAACGCAGGCAGGTACGAGTAGAAAGCGGCTGATGTGACATTGTAAAGGAAAGGTAGGCGTTTGTTACCGTCCAGTGACCAGTCGGAGAAAAATGAATTAAGTAAGCCTTGATCACCACCTGAAAAAGATAATTATGAATAAGATATGATATATTACACTAGAGATTGAAATAAAATACAAAAAGTTGTAAATGGTATGATTAATACAATAATAAGTGACATAATAAACTAAATTAAATAAACTACACAAAATGTAACCGGGTTTCACGAGGATCCATGGCGGGCGAAGCTTCGGGAAGGAATTAGTATTGTAATTGGAAAATTATACAATAAATCACGATTGTATTCAGTTATTGTATAAACGATATTATATTAATTGCAAACAACTCAATAACGAAGGTGTGTCGCACAAAAATTTGTTTTAATTAAAAATTCCTTTATTTGTGGTAAAAATAGTCATATCAATAATTAGAAATTTTATCGTAATAGAAAAATGTTAATTAGGCACCGTCAAAACTTCCGCGTTCTTGTGCAAATTGAATCAGTCTACTGAAGGTATCTGCTGAGGGTTTGAAGACGAAGACGCCCGAGTTAAAACAATCAGGCCAGCCAACATCGGGGGCGGCAGAAAGCTCCTCCCTCTCAAACAATTCATCGCAGTTCTGAACAACCTGTTACA
>JAOSYY010000016.1:2513282-2536576 GCA_025727935.1 Hebomoia glaucippe
AGGCCAGCCAACATCGGGGGCGGCAGAAAGCTCCTCCCTCTCAAACAATTCATCGCAGTTCTGAACAACCTGTTACAAAAAATAAAATCGGTGAGTTTCTTGGTTGCTCTCCGAACTGGGTTAGTTCTTGAAAGGCTGGTAATTGTAGTTTGAGGTTGATGAAGTTACAGTACGTTCACAGACGGAAAAGTCGTGAAGTGCGGTGCGCGTTTTGATTACAGTCTATAAATATTCAAAAATATATAATAATATTCGAAATAAAATAAGGCCGGCAGCAGAACTCCTAAAAATGCCATCTGATGTCATATAGCTAAGGCCTAAAGGTTGGCAACGCGTCTTCTAGATCTACTGATCTTGGAGGTGCCAATGGGTGACAGGAATCGCTTAACATAAGTGAACTGTATGCTCGTTTACCTTCCTATCGCATAAAAAAATAAATAAAAATTTTAATATTTAATATTAAAATTACCTAAGTTGTTTCTTATTACATCAATTATCTACCAGTGTAAATCCCGTCAAAATCGATCCTGCCTGTTCAAAAATGACTCGGAACGAACAGACAGACATACAGACAAGAATTTTAAATTCTATATATAATACTATAAAATAGCCGATGTCTCTTAGTCGTAATTATGTAAGACACCAAACAAGTGTTGTTTACTTCCTACATATAGTAATACATACATTTTACAGCTTATCTGCATGTTATATACTATAAAAACTGTATTCGATCAATAAAATGCAATTACATCATTTCATTGGTGGCATGAATACAAAGCTATGTTGTTTTAAATCGTTTGTACGACTGGCTTCTGCTAGAGGTTTCGCGTTCATTTCGATTTTTACACCTTGGGTTACATTATTGAACTTTTAGTAAGGAACCCTAATTTCTTTGAAAAAAAAAATATAGTTTATAGCCTTCCTCGATAAATGTGCTATGTAACACTGAAAGAATTTTTCAAATCGGACCAGCGGTTCCTGAGATTACTGAGTTCAAACAAACAAACAAACTCTTACAATATTCTTATAGATATTGTTTCATCATTATATCATTCACGATATTCTTCCAACAATACACGTGATACCTTCACAAAATATTTATCGATTATATTTTTATCGGAACTTCATTTGACATAATAACCCGCGATAAAACTGAGTACCTTGCTCAATGGATTCTCTCTAGACGCTATCTATCTGTTTGTAATATCAAAATAACAACTTTTTTCCAAATGCATATGAAAATATATACGGTACTTATAACATAAATCATTTATACAATTGTTGTATGTTTGTATGTTTATCTCTCTGTTTGCTCGGTCTAATTTTCGAAACCGCTGGACCCATTTAGACAGCACTTTAACTGTCCTATTGCTAATGCTGTAAGAAATAACTTATACTATTATATTTTATAGTTAGTGACACTACAACTAGTATACAAGAACAAAATCTATACTAATATAATAAAGCTGAAGAGTTTGTTTGTTTGAACGCGCTAATCTCGGGAACCACTGGTCCGATTTGAAAAATTCTTTCAGTGTTGGATAGTACATTTATCGAGGAAGGTTTAATATATTTTCAAAAAAAAATAGGGATCCTAACTAAGAGTCAAATAATTTTAAACGCGAACGAATCAGCAGGTAGAAGCTAGTTTATAAATATAGCGATGAACCATTTCGATGATGTCTACTTTTAAACAAACGTATCAAAATATGTTTATCCCTTCAAGAGCTACTATATCATAAATAGACACGTCAAACTTTTAATACTTCTGTTTTTAGTCGGAAATATTGACGCGGCTGCAAATATGGCTCATAGTTATTTAACAATAATAAAGAACCAAATTATACTTTCATTAAATGATTATTAGACTATTTAAAAAAATTAAATGCGACGTTTACGGCCCATCAATAAAAAATGGGGCACTTGACGACATGTAAGACGACATGTATCGCGTCTGAAGAAAATACGGGGAAAATTGGTAATTGGAACGAGTCCAGAATTTAGAAAAAAATATTTGGGCCGAGGCTACTCGTCGCATCTCGTGTTACTGATGCCATCCGCATCCGCTAACATTGACTCTGCGATCGTGTAAACAATTACATTTCATTAGAAATAGCTTTTATGACCTACGTTCCGTTCTCGATCGATTAATGTTCGAGCGTTTAGGTATTGCAAAAAATATCAAACGTTTGAAGTTTGCAATTTCAAACGAGCAATAAACTAGATATTTTAATATTTGACTCCAGTAATTGAGTCTAAATACTTTACATATCTCTAAATATTTATCTTACGTCTAAGTGTCGGAATGTTAATAAAAGGATGAACTTTGGATAATCTTAAATAAATAACATGTATACGATAAAATACATGAGCCTACGAATGCGGTTATAGGCTTGCCTTTGGCTTAAACCTCCTGAAGTTTAAGGACGAAAGGCGTGTTAATTTTGTAAAAAACTTTTTGCCAAAAAATAAATAATAAACTTACAAACATAAATATGCTCCAGATTTGCCTACATATTTTCTCAAACTAGTGGTAAAGTATGGAGACAAATTTTATAAGAAATATTAATAACTTGAATAAAAATAAATAGTGTTTACCTTAGTCATTTCCGTATTAGTCAATACCCAAAATTAAAATTGACTTGAGCGAAGCGAAATTCAAAAGTTACTAAAATTATATTTTGATCTCTTAGTTAATGTGATGGAGCCAGTGGTAAAACGTGCCTTTAGTTTTTTTAACATCCTTTACAGTTTTTCGTGTATGTAACTTGAAGCAGAACAATATATGTATACGAAGAGGGATAAAAAAGTACGAACGACATGCTCCTTGGTAAGAAAAAAAGTATTTTTTTTTAAACGGATTGAAGTGAAGAAAAAGCGCAGATTCAGTGTGTAGACAGATTCGGAGACTATGTAGAAAAATAAATTATTAAGTTACCAATAGTCATTATATTCGATCTCATTCTCACTACTTTTTGATCCCTCTTCGTACAGTTTACATATCTTAAAAAACGCCTAATAGATACTAATTAGGTTAGGTTAGTCGGGTAAAACTTAATTAACGACGATTACAATATCTTTCAACGAGTAAAATGTATCAAATTTTTATTTTATAATCATTAACTATTAATTATTATTTGTAAGTCATTGTATTATAACAATACCTACACGAGATTAAATTTAAACGTTTAACAAACTTAAACGTTTATCTTAATTGCTACAACAAATGGTTTTGGAATGATAAAAATTAAAAACATCTTTAAATGCATCACTCTGAGAAAGTTATGTTGTGCTTTATTGATAAAAGAAACTTCTATTTTTATTTAAAGTAACACGATATAAAAATGTAATACATCTGGTTTGAAAAATTTCAATTTCTTTGACAGATTTATTCCGACTTTATTAACACTTCCTGTTTTCTTTTTAGGATTATTATATTTCACGAGATGTTTTTTGCTCATTTTTTTTAATTTACGGTTATTATAATTTATATATACAATTTTTATTGGACTTGAAAGTAATCGAGCATACAGTTCCCCTACAGTAAGCGATTCCTGTCGCCTATGGACACCTCCAAGATCAGAAGATCTTTGAAACGCATTGCCAACTTTATGACTTAAGTCATATTACATCATTTGTCTTTTTTTTAAATTGTCAAGCATTAAATATAATAAATGAGTATTTCTTGTCCTACCATTCAAATGGGCGTGGTCGCGACTAGTACAAATAGTCGAAAATCGAAAGAGATTTTACTAGTAAATGTATTTTAGACCAGTTCATGGTGCTACAACATTCGTAATTAAAAATTCATCTCACCAGTATGTCCGCATCCAGGAAGACACATTTTTCATACTGCGTCAGATTCCAACAGTGTATTTTTGTGAAGGTAATTCCTAGCTCTGGTCTCTGAAGCAAGGCTAAGTGCGCAGCGTCTTGGGAATCCAGTACATTAACAGTTATAACTTCAGCAAATACTGCCTGAAGACGAGCCCTGAACAAAAAGCCTGATTTTTACTCCCCGTAATCTAAACAAATAAACTTGTTCATATAAATGTCGGTCGCAATAAATTCAAATGTCAGTTAGGAAAACATTTTGTTTACACGTCACATTTCCACGATGATGTAATATGGCAGATGTAAAACTCTTGAAAATTTATTTTTGCAATGTGTATTTTATGATTCAAATATCCTATGTAATAAATAATTTGAATCTTGTAATATCTCATTCTGCCGGTCTGACGTTATGTTTAGGAAATATTTAATAAATGTAATACAGATGAACTTATATAAGACTGGATGTTGTAAATATTAATGTATGTACATTTATGTTACAGTACGCTTGCCAAAGTAGCGAAAAACAGAAAATTAAGTTAGAAAAAAATCAAAGATCACTAATAAGCAAAAATCTCATCATTTCATTGATAAAGAATTTAAAAATGTAAGTTTGTAAAACTATTTCTTTTTTACGTTATACCTTTTCTGTGATTTCTTGATCAGGATAGACTACGTAGACGATTTTATGAAGTAGATTTCAAACAAGCAAACCTTATTACTTTCATAAAAGCTATATATATGAAAATTGAATATTTTGGATACGTCACTAAGACCATCAGGAAATACTATCGTACAAGACATGTAGAAGATCTAGTTGCCTTTGAAAAATCTTCCTCATTGGTTTGGTGAAGGAGAATTCGTCAGAGGCGTAATCCTAGTGACCGCAAACGTCCCAAGGAGACCTTCAGAAGAACACGGCATTATGGGCTACAAGTTTCTGTGACATTAAACAAAAAGATATCGTACCTCATAGCATCAGTCACTGATGGTGTAATCAGCACCACTGCTGGATAAGTGGAGCCGACACGACGTAAAGAATAAGCTAGTACTAAGGCTCCGAGTCCGTAGGAATCGTTTGTTGCTAAGGTTACCCATGCTCGACCTGAAACAAACGTTATTTAACTTTTGTTACTAGAAACTTTGTTTCTACAAAAATGTGAGGGATGTTATTTTATAATAATATTCACTATTTAATGTCATATGTTTTCTATATCCACTACTAGTGAAAGGAGGTAAACATAAAAGATTATCAATTCAAAATTCTAGTATCAATTTTAAAAATAAACACCATTAATTCAAACACGCATTTCCAACTGCCAAGCGGCAGCGACGTAAATATTGAAAATATCATTGGCTGAAATAACATAAATCTGAATTTTAATGTCGTGTCTGTTGTTCCTTGCCGCTTTATCGTAAGATAATACATAAGGAAGTGCGCAGTTCACTCCCACCGGTGACGTGTTGTGGAACCCACTGTTACTAAATATATTGGCACGTGTCATAGTTGGCGCTTCTGGTGCGTCTGCGCAGCATTTCCACGTTCGCGTTGTAGTATCACCAAATACATATTTACATGCATATGCGAA
This sequence comes from Hebomoia glaucippe, assembly GCA_025727935.1. Lineage (NCBI taxonomy): Eukaryota > Metazoa > Arthropoda > Insecta > Lepidoptera > Pieridae > Hebomoia > Hebomoia glaucippe. The sequence goes on from JAOSYY010000016.1 coordinate 2,518,703, forward strand.
AATAGCGGCTTCCGCGATTTCCTACACGTTTTATATTCAGAAGGGGCGAAGGCTCGACTTCTCAGAACCGGCTAGATTTGCTTTGTTCCATAGTTATGTTTGTTCCCGCCTACAGGTCATATTTTTAGAGCTTTCTTGACATAAATTGGGACAAGTTTTCTTTAATTTTTTGTATTATACGATATTTTATGTTTACTAACAAATACAATAGAAGTATCTGTTTGTAACCTTACAATAATATAATATATTTTAATAGCATACGACGGTTTATAAGACAACAGACAATACTGTCTGTCAATTTGCTTCAGTTTGTTTCTGCGATTGAAGGAATTTTCACACGCAGTAAATGTTGTGAAGATTATTTAGGTAATTTTTTTGCTATCATTACTACGTGATACTACTAGTAAAATTTGAATATGATCCCATTGGTTTCGATAGGTAAAAGATGATATAAGGTAAGAAACGAGCAAAGTAGATGTTATTCATAGTACAAATATAACAATGAATATATTTCTTTGAATTATTCACGAAAAAATCCGTCTGCGTGGGACTTTACATTGCGGCTCCATGTAGAATGTAGATTGTAGACAAGAGCACGTTCTGTAACCGTCTATTCCAAAATAGCGCGACAGAAATAAATTTCAAAATAAAACTACTGAGTGGCGTCAGATAGGCACGGCTAGATATGTATATGTCAAATTAGAATTTAGAAAGTCCCGGAAATAATATCTTTTGTAGCGACATCGGGATTCCGACAGCAATAATAGACGGAACGGAATTTAGAGCAATTAATTCTGTAACAGCTTCCTTCTATGGCTAGCTAGCAGTTGAGAAAAATTAAAAAAAATGTCTGAAAGAAGGTCCGATATGCTTCCCGCGGAGACAACATTTCACTTAATCTAAGCAAACGACCTTTAATATAAATATACAAATATATCAATTAAACAAAACTATAATATTTTTATAAGCATAATATTAAATTATATTTTGATAAACATTCATTTAATTACGAAGTTAATTACCCCAATGACATGGAACAGCAACGTATTTTTTTAAATTATCTCCAAACATTTTTTCTGAATGTCTCGTTAAAATGTAAATAAATAATATATAAAAGTGTATTTTAGAAATATTTATTATTTAAATGGTGATAGATTTTAAATCGGCTTCTTAAAAATCAGCAATGACATTTTAATCAGATCCTTCTTGACAGTTAATCGCGATAAAGTAATACAGGCAGAATAACTTTCCATTTATATTACAAATTATAATAAATTGTTGAAAATTATAATTTCCTATCAGCACAATAATCTCCCACCAAATCGAATACCGTGATAAACTCTAATCTCGTGAGAAATCAAATAATTCATTATTCATCGACTTCGCGAACTTGACATTAACACAACGCTATCGTCAAACATTAGTTCATTTCTTTTCTAGGAATAGATTCCATCGCTTTTAATGTTTTTGCAAAAAATATTGTGTCGATTATACAGATTTCTCAAGGATATTATCATCGTTAAAATTATTACCAGGACGTTACGTGGCATCGGTAACAAATTCTGGAGTTTAAAATAGACGTGTAACTTCGAACGCAACCCCAATAAGGCACTTAGGAGTGAAGCCGAAGGATCAGATGCTCGGAAGTCGGGTGCAATGTCCTTGTGGTTTCTATTTAGGTACGGCCGGTCTGGTAAGACTTAAACAAGCGCACAACTGAACTAAATAAATCAATGAATAATAAATGCTGGAGTCAACTGGTATAAAGCATTGAGATCATTCAAGCGTAGAGATTAAGTGTAGGTAATTAGAGTAGTTTTCTACGATTACATCTATACAGATAAATAATATTGGAGTGTCTGTTTGTAACATCAAGAAAAAAAAGCAAATGTATCTTGGAGTTGTCCATGGGCGACAGGAATTACTTAATATAAGTGAACTGTACGCTCGTTTGCCTTCCTATCGCATAAAAAACATGTATAATGATGTATTTTTTTATGCGATAGGAAGGCAAACGAGCATACAGTTCACTTATATTAAGTAATTCCTGTCGCCCATGGACAACTCCAAGATCAGTACTAGAAGATGCGATGCCAACCTTAAGGCATTAGCCATATTATATAATTTTTTGACGTTAAAACGTTTTGCTGCCGGTCATATTTATTTTTATATCGTGTATTCGGAAAATCATAGACTGAAATCGCAACGCGCACCAACTTCTCCATCTATGACGGGTACTAAGTGACTCGGACGGAACTTATAAATTATTAAGAGTTCCTCCCACCCTATTTAATACTCGAAATGCCTGTGTTTTTGACACTCGTCCGGCCACAGGCAGCCCTTATCCGAGGCAGAACACAAATTACATATTTTTAAATGCAACTGCGTTCCGACCGGCACTTGAACCCGGTGCTCTGGCGTCGCGGTTGCTTTACCTAACCGCTAGGCTACAGAGCCCTCAAATATGGTATTTATAACTGAAAGATAAACTTTGAAATATTTTTTCGTCGGCTCCTCCGAAAAGGTTCGATCGATTTTGATGCGATTTTTATTGACAGTTAGCTGATGTTATAAACTATGCAGGCTACTTTTTGCAGAAAAATTATTAACGGTCTCAAAGATGTTAAACCCGTGAAATAGCTGTCATTTATGTCGGTCAGTTTTACTGGCAAATGTATGAATTAGTAAAGGTTCTTTTGTGGCTAAAAATAATATTTATAAAATTAACGAATGTGATACCTTGGGAGATGTCTATTTAAAAAGTTTATATATACATATTTTAAATAGATATTAGTATTCTCTGCATATAGTTCGTATAATACGTTTATTACATATAAAATAATCATATACTAAGATAAGTAATTTTATTCGGACTTCTAGTATTAGTCTATTCCTTTACATTTAACTGCACTGAGCTACTGCTGAAATTTACTAATTAAATACGATAAATATATTTTTCCCACAGAAAAATACTACTTCAAAACTATGGGTTTTTAATTAAAGCACGAATTATACGATGCATATATTAAAAATCATTTCTTACTAGATAAATATCAAGTCTTAGAAATAAGACCAATCTGTGGCTTAGATCGAATATCTCGAAGACCACAATACAAAACAGCAACATGAAGCCGTGAATATCTCAATTATATATTATTAATAACACAACCATTTTAATTGCACTGATTAATGAAAGATATATTAAAATCTATTTATACGTTACGAATAATGTAATACATAGTACGTGTATAATTTATACCAGACTTCTTCAAAAGAGCAGTGAAAATGATAACTGGGCTATTATTTTGTTGATAGACGTTTGTAGGCATTTACGTATTTGTAGTGTTATGTTTACAATCGTTATATAGACTACAATCTGATAACACATTATGCGTCGGTGTTAAGACGTTAAATGCCGATCATATCATTCATAAAATATTATTAGAATAATATATCTTGCTATGAGGTATAAACTAACGCTATCATTATATTTTGTAATAGCAGATCATCGTGGTTTCATTAGCATTTCTATGCATACAGAAAACCTATGTATAAATGTAAATATGTTATGATATGATATAAAAAGTGCTAAAAAATCAGTCCAATAATTTCGAAGATCAGCCGGAACAAATAAATAGAATTTTGCAAAGAAACAGACAGACAAATAGGCTTACAAACAGATTATACAAAAATATTGTAAACTGTTATTAGTGCCGTATTAAATGCTTACAAAAAAAGTTGTTATTTTAATATAACATACAGATACATCAATTATATTTATATTTATATATAGATTATATTTCATAAGTTTAGCGTAAACTTTGTGATAAGCAGCAATTAATATTGAGGTCTTATTGGAACACAGATACTTAATTGTTAAATAATATTAAGATCAATCTCACTGATCTGGCAATTTATTGCAACTAACAATAAGTACGCGTTGAGTGAAGAGTCTAATAGAGATCGTCGCATATACTAAATAAAAGACAAGGTTATACCTATTGGCTGTATTGGCTATTAAATTACTTTACAAAAAACGATTGTTTGATTTGTAACAGAATTAAAAATATGAATATGTTTGTTACAGGATTAAACTGTTAATATAAAATGTTTGACTGACACATGACAACGCGATTTATTTATATAATGCATGATAATTTCATATACAATAAAATGTTAAAGGATAAATAAGAGTATGTATATTACAAATTAAAATAGCGAAAATTATTAAAAGAATTCATTGCATAACTAGTGACATGGAAGAAACAGACCTATATGCGTGTATTAAGTTTGACCTTTAACATAAATTCGCGCTTTGATCTGAATATTTTGGAGAATCTATAAAATATAGCAAATTAATCATTATTTTCAATAACTGATACGTAATAGTAATAGAAATAAGACTTAAAGGTTAGAAAATATTTATTTGGAAATTTAAGATATACCTGCATACATCTTCAAAATAAAATTAATTTAAAGTAAGTTCAAAACTTCTCACAAATTCATAAAATGTATCGAAAAATATTCTTAAATAAAAATACTAATTTAAAAATATGGGAATTTATAACTACCCTATAGTAATATTAGAATTATTTTGTAAAGTTTAATGTAGGTTCGATCTTATTTTAATTTAGAATTATTTCTATGCGATAGAACAGCGCTCTAGGTTTAGTAATTTTTTAAAAATCGAATTAGATACATACTTGTCATTTTGTAGCCGGGTGTAGATCTCGTCTGACAGTTCCAGTCACCTCTATTTTATCACAAACAACACGCGCTCAACGCGCAGTACCAGCGAATGCGAGCAACGTGCCCAACGAACCGAACACGACCCCTTCACGACGATCCTAAACTATACGTTTCATTTATACACACACATACGAATGAAAACGTCAATGTTATATTGCTAGCTTCATGGATATTACTATACAAGAATTTTAAATTAGTAATCCAATTGATTCTATATAAGATATTCTAAATTTTTTTTTACATATTCTATATCAAATTCCAGGTTGAATAATTTTTTTTGTGCTCAATACTAAATTATTATTTATTTTGTTACTAGCAATAACACATGAGTGAGGCAACTCACATACCAGCTGTTCATAGCGATCGATAGATGTCGGTGAGTGTCGCTTTATTTTCGATGCTCAATATAGCATAACGGTATTCGTAGTAAAACAAGTCACTTCCCGAATAGGAAGATTTCCATGCCCGTGTTGATTCGAGATTTTTAAAATTCCAATAAGAAAATATGAAAATGTACATCGAGTGTGTAATACCGAATTTTTACGAAGACCAATATTATTTTCATTTTCGTAACTATAAAAAAATCGTCGATATTTATTCCAAAATGTCATAATCGGAAAACTGTGTTGTGTTTGTTTGCGGTGTTTCGGTGGTAACGATGGCTAATTCCCCGACGAGTATCGAGACGCAAATAGACAGTTTCTTAGAACAATTTAAGAGAAGTGCTTCAAAAGCTATGGAAGAACGTATGGAGTGGCCTGATGGTCCATCACCTGGCGGAGTCGTCAAATCACGCAGCAGTTGCTTTACGCTTGATTCTCCTGGAGGTAAGAATTAAATAAAATTAAAATAAATAGATCACATTGATTTTGTAGTCAACAAAAAACAATGAACAGTGAACGCATGTTACGAGTGTAATCAGTCGATAACATACGCTTAATAAATTATTTGAAACGTAGAAATATCTATGATTATTACGTATCTGTCCGACTACATGCTAAATTATAACGAGTTAATATTCGAGAAACGTAATTTTATCGTCGCTGATTAAAACCATTTGATTAATATATTTTCTACATACATTAAATATATAATTAACCAAAGTGAAGTCTACATTGTTTGTTATACAAAAACATTTAAATTAATTCTATTTATCCTGTTCGGCATCATTCGAAATCTCGAAAGAAGTCATTGATATCACTATTCCGATATAAACAAAAAGAAATTCCCGCCAAAATGTATAGACTCTATGAATATATACTATGAGTATACATTGTATAGTCTATAAAAGAAGATAAGTAATATTTTAATTGTTATTTGAAATCATTAAAATATCGAAAGATCTCTTAATTTGGTTAACCTGCAATACTAATCCATTTTTGGAAAGTATTATTATTTATAAATTATGTCAAAAACTCTGATAATTATATTTTTCGCCTTCCGATAAAAGAAGAAACATAAGTACTGTAAATATTAACTTTACTTCGCAGTTGGTGTTTATAAATTCACGTATGACTTAACAAACTTTAAATATCATTACTTCTTTGAAATAAAGTTTACAAAAATTTTAGTATTTTATCTAAATTATCGAACATAAGGTTGCCAACGCGTCTTTTAGATCTACTAATCTTGGTGTCCATGGGCGGCAGAAATCGCTTAATGTAAGTGAACTGTATGCACGTTTGCCTTCCTATGGCATAAAAAAGGGTACCTATTTTTTAAAATTTATATTTATATTTATTTAAAATAACACATATCTAGTCTTTATAGACTTCGATATGCTTAGAAAAATTGGGGTGCGAAATATGAATATTTAAATTTAGAAATAGAAAAAGCAGCCTCGTAAGTTGGAAAGATATACCTTTTTAATATTAAAATTAAATCTAATAAAAAGTAAATAATTATTTACGAACGTTTTATATGAATATGTATGTTCTAAGGTTAATCGTTCCCCCTTTTAAAAGATAATTATAAGGTTTTAAATATTATTATTGTATTAGTCAATTAATAAATTCAGCGTTTATGAATTACAAATATTAAAATTAAATGTAATCATCGCCGTGTGGAAGTTGAATGTTCGCTGCGGTTCCACGCTGATGCCGACCCCTCTGATAGGAAGCGCAAGTCGCAAAACTATGTACTTGAATCTGATATTATTATAATGCCTAATCCTAATATATTTTGAGCCTCTCTTGCATTATATGATACATACAATTATATAGACATAGGAACATTACAGTGTATATGTCAAAAATGTTTTAGTTTTAAGAGACAAAAAAATTCACGATAACAACCTACAATGAAATATAATTGTCATTTGTGGATATAAAATTCGCTATCAACTCTACTTAAATTATATCGTTACTTGGTTCTCAATATGACGACGGAGAAACCCTATTTTAAAAAATAATTTTATTGTATATGTACTTAGTTAAATACTCGTTATTGTCTTCGCTCTAGTAACTTTACAATTAATTGTTATAAACGTACACTGACAGACGTAAAATTTAAATTCCCGCGACCAACAATGAATTTGCTAGATAGACAGCCGCGGCACGGCGTCGATACGGAAACGTGTTGTCCTAGCGCTCCCTAGCGGGCGCGCACTGTACTAATGACATGTTCTACGGCGTCCTCCGATTTTATTCACGGAAAGTGTATCGCCATATTGCTTCCGTGAATTCAGTGAAATATTTGTGCATTTCTCTTCAATTATGACTGTAATATCAAAATGAAGTGATTTAAAACAATCCACATTCGTTTGCTAATAAGTGGGATTCGTTTAAACGTTTCTCACGTTTTGATTTGGTGTGAAAAAGGTAAGTTTTGTTCTTCCTTTGCTATGACTATATGGCCCAATATTCCACGGGAGTTCGATCCGCTATGCGATAATGAAACTTAAAAAACGCGATTAAGGTTAATAATTGCACGGTTTTTGTTATGTTTATTTACATGAATTTGAAAACTTATCGCGGTTTTCTTGAAATAATCTTGGGGTTGTTAGAACATGATGCGGCCAGGGCGGGTTTTTAGATCGTTCAATGGCCATTGTACATACACGTATGTACGTAAGTAGCTACATGTGATTTGACATGGATGTTGGTTGTAGTGTAGCGTCAGCGTTGAGATGTCTTTTGAGAAGATGGAAGTTGTGAATCCAGCTGAAAAAGAAGCTAGTGAGGTGCTGCATTCTCTGTTGTCCGTCGAGCGACGTAGTGTTGACAGCAAAGAGGCAATAATTGTATCCATACCCGCGGACCAGAATGGTGGAGGTGAATATGGGGAAAGTGCCCAATGGCACACTCCTGTCATGGGACAACATTCGGTGTTTGAACTTGGAGGTTCACAAAATATGCAGCAACATAACTACAATGGTCATCAAGAGCAGGTAATTGCATTCTACATTTTTAAAGTTTAGAATTACAGTGTGACCTTATTTATAATGCATTAAAAATTTCAGGTTTTATGGCAAGGTCATGCAATACAAGTTGAAAATGGAGATGGGAACATTCAAGGAATGCCAGCTCAATATAGCCTCGAATTTGAGACCAATGTGGAGAATCAAGAGATGGATATTGAAACAAAACCTAAAATGGAAAAGAAGGCTGTAGTAAAGAGAAAGAAAAAAGTTGCAGAGTCCGATAGTGATGATGAAGTACTCGGGAACTCGTTAGAAGATAATCCAGAACAGGTAATTTTAATATTGTAGAAGAAAGAATTATTGATTTAAAATAGCCATGTTTCCTATTATGGTTTTAAGGTGGACACATTCTTGTATATGTTACATTGTTCTTTACCATCAAGTAAGTGATCAGTCTCTGTTTAACCAAAATAATATTTTAATTTTCTCTCCTACTAGTCTACTTTGGGAACCTGATGTTCCACAAAGTACATACTGAGCCAAAGAGATACTTAATTAGCGATAATGCCTTCACATATATATATATTATCTATTCAGTATGATTTTATGACATTATTAAAATTTTGTTTTTATAGCAGTATTTGTATTGCACTTCATTTACTCATAATGGCTCTATTGTTTATTTAAGCTTAAACAAATTATTGCAATAATACAGACAAGCTGCTAAAATTGTACTTCTGTTTTAATAAGTGCTTAAAATCCTTATTAATCAATATCCTTTATTCATTTCAATGTTTAGAAAAACAAATATAAAGAAAATTTGTATCATAACAATGGGGATCATTTAAATAATGTTATTTTGTTATTAGTTTCAATATGATGTCAGGTAATGCATTTAGTCACTTATCATACAGATATAATCTTCTTTAAAGCTAAAGGGCTTCTTTTAGAATAGTAACAGATTTATATACAGAGTAAGCAGATATGCTGTTTTGTTTACTTCTCATGATGCTTATAACATTATTTAAAAAAATTACATGTATAAATACTACCCACATGTTTTCCGGATTTATTAGGAATAATGAACAATGTTTTACACTTCTTCTTATTTGGTTCATCATTTTTGGTGTATTATGTAGTTATTTTATATTTTCATATACTTAGTTTGACATTGCGTTATGAAGAAGTTTATCTCAAAATTTATCTGTTTTATGGATCCATTGAAGTGATAAAGCACTTTTTAAACACTTAGCTGAATACCTCTGTAACAATTGCTACAATTTATTATATGTACTGTAATTAGGATATGTCTAGTATTATAACTGTATCAATTTAGGTTAAATGTTGTGGTGAGGTGCAGTGAACTCTCAGGGCTAGAGTTAAATCATCCGTTGTCTAAGTTAAAAGAAATATCTTTTCATTTCACTATATTAAGAAAAAAAAAATCAATAAATTTGTGTATAATAATTAAAAATGTTACTACAATGTTTGGATTGATGTTTTTGGAAAACGGTTTTACTGAAATTTATATTTATTAACCTTATTTCTATAATTAAATTTTTTTGATTTCAGGTTAAGGAACGATTGAAACGAGGTTGTGACTGCAAAGACAATTGCTATCGCGGATTAAACCCCGAAGCTGTATACAGACACCGGCTCAATATCGCCGAACTAACTAAAAGTGAACATGATATGTATTTGATGGGAATAACTATGGCGAGTCTTGCGAACCCCGCTGAAACCTCGCGACACAAAGTTAGAAGGAGATTACGAGCTTGTTATGTATACCAAGGGAGAAAAGTGTGCTTAGAAGCTTTCTTATACCTCGAAAACGTTACTCACTATCAATTAAAACGCATACGACAGCATGTGATGACGCATGGGGTCGCCCCACGCATCCACGGTAATGTAGGCAAGAAGCCATACAACACTTTTACACTTGATATTTATAAGCATGCAACAAATTTTTTAAAAGAGTATTTAAAACAACATGCCAGTTCACCAAAAGATGTTCAACCATCGGGTGAGAGCGGTAAGAAAGGAAGTAAGACAGTCATCATTCAAGGTGATTCTAGGAAACATTTGTTTGAAGCGTATAAGGAATATGGGGAAATTTTAGAACCGGGTGTAAAGCTTATGGGCTATTCCACATTCAGAGCATTTATGAAAGATCAGTTCCCACATGTGAAGTTCGCGACGAAGAAACAGGAGATGTCTAAAGACATGGTGCCTTTCCGTAGCGGCAAATGTATGTCATATGATAAAAATAAAGATCCACTTAGAATACAGCAAGAAAAGGAGAAGGCGGAGGCAAAGAAGGCGGCTATAGAAGCTAAGAAGAAAGAAGAACACGACAGGGAGCAACAGGCGCAACAACAAGCGCAGCAACAACAACAACAACAACAAGTTCAACAACAGCAGCAGCAGCAGCAGCAACAAGTTCAACAAGTACAAGTCCAACACCAGCAAATGCAGAATCAACCTCATGTTGTGATACACCAACAGCAACCGCAGCAACAACAACAGATGCAGCAGCAGATGTTGGTGCCGCAAGTAAGCCAGCACCAGCAGGTCCTGACGCAACAAGTTGGTGGCGTGCAACAAGTGTCGCAGCAACACTGCGTGCAGCCTCTCGGCGTGTCTGAAGACAATGGTCAGCCAGTAGAAATGGCACAACAGGTGCACACGATACCACTGGCCGTAGTACAACAACCTCAGCAGGCGTACGCCATAGTCACGCCCGTGTCACACTTCCAGACGAGAGTGCAGGGCGCTTGGTACAGACATTGACAGGACAATGTATTATCTGTGTTATCAACTGATAGGGAACGCAAAGTATACTTATGAAAACTTTTAAGTTCCCATTATAGTCCTACGGAGTTGTTTATGTGTGTGGAATGTAACGAATTGATTTAGTTATTATATATCTCCCAAAAATACATATATACAGTGATTGGGTTGTACTGTACTCTATCAAGACAATTCAACGTTCCAAACTTAAGTTTTAATATCCTGCCGGGATTCCAATGGCAGGATATTGTTGGCTAATACTATTGTATTGAAATTTCCTGCGTTCATAAACACTCCTGTAGGTCTGTACTTACACAACTTTGGCAATAAGTTAGCAAAGATATTTAGACACCTTTTCAGTATTGGTTGAGAATGGATTATACAATAATATTATATAATGTATTGTAAGGATAATATTAATCGTATTTACACAAACAAATTAGCTGTAGATGTGTATGTAGTTTATTTTATTATGATTCTGAGATAATCTAGAAGAGTAGGTAAATGTGATGCAGATAGTAATAGCTTAATGCTAATGTTGGATTTTTAAATTGATTTATTTTTCATAGCAAATGAATATTGCTGCTTCCAACAAGCGACTGAAGTTTATAATTCAGTCATAGATTTTTTAGTTTCGACTTCAGTCTATGAATGTCCGAATGCTCCACGTTAGTTAATAGGTCAGCAGCACATCATTGAGTAACTGATGTTAGTCGGCTGAGCTTTCACTTACAACTGAACCTCAACCCGTCTTTTGATTAAGTATTCTAGGAATATACCTGCCATTGTTAGTTTATGCTATATAAATGCAACAAAATAACTTGTTTCCAACTTAACTCCTGACTTGGAATACTGGCTTATGAATTACAAGACAACAAATCGATATACTGCCGCCTTAAAGCTAAAATATAGTTAAATACGTAATGTAAGTTTTGAATTACGTGGGTAAAGTGATTTTCTTTTAAATCATGCCCGACTTTCTAGAAATCTAACAACAATATTTGAAATATTGATTAATAAAGATAAAACTTGTTTAATTAATCTAGTTTTCAATATGAAACGTCTAAGTCCAAATTGACGTATAACTTTGGATAATGGGATTATATCTATAGGGCGGCAGTGTACCAAAATACACCGTCAATTTATGATGTTTGTGACTCATTAGTAAATGCATTATATTACGCCGTTCAATAACTGCTATAAATTATTGTTTAGTTCAACTTATTTAAAGTTTTGATGGCGATACCTCAACTATATAGGCTGTTTGGGGATTGCTCCCGAAAACGAAAACAGGTCATAGTACTAATGACACCTTTGATGAAAGGACGGAATAAAATTCCATGCTGACTAAAAAAAACAATCATATTTTTAAAACTTTTTATTAGCGTTATTTCGTTCCATCATGTTAGTCCAGTTGTTTTTGTTATCATGCTTCATTGCTGGTCCTTTTTTAAGTAAAGTAATGTACTTTTTATGACACTATCGTTTAATTTAGCTGCAGTTACAAAATGAAGCGTAAATAATGCTAGATAAAAAGTGTTAAAAATTAGTCCTTCTTTTTGGTCAGGATCGACTTCGTTTCCGTCCCTTCATCAAAGTTGTCATTAGTACTATCACCCGTCTTCGTTTTCGGGAGTAGTCCCCAAACAGCCTATATACCATATGTCAATGATGTGCTTTCCACCTGTTATTCTTAAGAGTTTGTTAGATTGCATTAAATATTTTACATATAAATACCTATTCTTCTCGATTACGTATGAGTGTGAGTTTTAATCGACTAGTGTGTATTTAATCATGATTTTTAACTGAAGATTATTTTTTTTTAATAATAAGATCGCTCATCACATCACGTCGTATTAAGTTCGGTAACATTTGAAAGCAGTGCCTTCATAGTACTTGAAATAATCATAGATTTCGTCAGACTAGTTTAAAATTTAGAGTTACAACTAGGAGTGTTGCAGTTTTGAACTATTTTCGTTTAAATAAATATTTTATACATATCAAGCAAAAATCAAATTATTATTTTTGTTTAGTTTGGCAATTTTCGATACGACGATTAATGCTTTAATGTATTTTACCACCATTTTTTTTTATGTTTTATGAATTCCATATGGATAAAAATCAATTCAAATTCAATTTTACCCTGAAGCAATTCTTTTTACATTATACATGTTTTTAAAATTCTTATTTAGAACTTATTGTGGATTATATTTCTAGCATTGTTCATGATTTCGTTCTAGTTAGTCGTATCTTCAGTCAGTTTTCAAACTGAATGATATGATGGCCTTACTCAAAATAAGTTGGAAATGTTATTTCCAGTAAATGAAATGTTTTTTAGGCTGAACTGATTATAATGAAATTTCACGTAAAGAGAAAAGTTTATTTTTCGCATTTTTTTTTTCACGAACTTCCAGACACTGAAGATAAAGTAGGAGAAATCTATTACGTTATTAAGAGACAGTGTATTATGGATATTGCTGATATTTCTCTTTTATTCATGGGAATGGTGTTAGTGTTTTTATCAGGTAGGTGCAACATACAAAACCAGCGATTACTATGTTATTTTATTTTGAAATTAACTATATAGAAGGTAAGTATATAAAAAAAATGAAAATGACATTTCACGTGAACTTATATTTTTAGTTATAACCGTGATATTGTGTATTTAGATGATTACATAACTTGGAGTTATTGTTATTTTGAGCTTATTTTTACAACGGAAATTTATTTGGAGTAAATATTTTTATATTATACTATGTATTATGTAAAATCGTCAACAAGTAAAGCTATATACGTTAACAAAATTTATCGGTTTCATGTTATCGTAAACAATTAATTTGAAACGATACAAGTGTAATATCAAAAGAAATATATTTTGAGTTTTAGTAATCTCTTCTACTTCGATCTAAGGTATTAGTTAAGGATAAGCGTGTAACCGTTCAGTAATAACTTGTAGAAAGTACAGAAATGTGCCTAGAAAATATGCTTACCTGTATATTTTTATAGTGCGGAGATTTGTAAGATTCGAAGCATGTGTTGACCATTTATTCCTACGTTTTTCGGACAATAATGTTTACGCGTTGATGACATTATTGTCTTAGCTGGAATTATACACATTTGTATAGAGTCCATTATGAAATTCTTTGTTTATCGGATTGTTCAATTTTGAATTAGTATTTTCGACTCTTATGTGTGACGTGCTTCGAATCGTAGTACAGAAAATTCGGCGTAATGTTCCAAATTTTTTAACAGTAGGAAGACAATGTGATAGAAAATAAACTTTTTTACGCTACCATTTCTTTTATTTATTATGCGTTGATTCGTATAAATTGATGTTTATTGATAAAGATTGGCGTGAAACTGAATAAATTGTCAAACGAGACGTTGGGGTTCAGATTGCCGAAGGTCTGAACTGTGGCACCCACGCTTTCCTCGATCCAGTAGCTAAAGATTATTTCGCGAGGGTGTATGTTGCTCTGGCCACGGCACTTTATTAAGTCGGCGTCAATTTGTAAACAAAAGTCATTGTTTCGTCCTCAATCGGACAGTTAGACGATGGCTACTTGAGTTGTCGCGCGTGTCATCTTTTTGCTCGCTGACCTCTTAAGTTTGAACATGAAGTTTTTGAAATGCTGCTCTAAGCGCAAACGTCGCAACAAAGGTACGTATTTCCATAATTAACATATAACGAATGCACTATTTTTCTTTAATCTCATACAAGTTTTAATAAATCCTTATTATATTGACCTACTCTTAAATTACGTATATACTTAGGATAGTAATTTTAGTGCTATAATTAAAATATTGTCCTTTGCATTTGCAAGCGTGTATTACGTTGTAGTTTGCTATTAAAATAGTTTATATATTCTCAAAGAAGTTAATTATCTGTTAAAAAACTTATAAAAAGTAAAAAAGGTTTTATATCTTTTACAGACTATACAAAACATTTTAAATTAAGTTTACAAATAACAATAATTGAAACTTGACGATTTTTATTCTATTGTGTGTCAATTAAAGTCTGAGATCATTATTACTTAAAATTCTGTAGTGACCTTGAACAATCGAATGGAATTAAATGAAACGATTTGTAACGTCTGCTCGATCAATACCAATTTGGTTTATGACATTAACGTGCATACACAATAAATTGTTGTACCTATTCTTATTTTCTCTTTGTCTCTGGTTTTATATAATGTTAGCGTTATGAGGGACCTCTTAACTGGAGTTAAACTAATTTATATCCTCTGTGAAGCTAAAACCGACAATTGGAGCATCAATTGTCCAGTTATTTTAATTTTGTATTTATTTTAAGTATTTAAAACAATAATTATATGTTTTTTACTTAGATCATTCATCGGAATACCCTGTTTTTAACCCCCAATGCATTAAGGTTTGCCAAAATATTGTGAGGGATTCTGATACTTAATATATTAAACAATTATTATTGTTACTCTATTAGTCTGCTATTGTCTTAGCTGATAATCGAATGGACGAGTTTTGATGTCATTTTTTAAATTAAGAGTATTGTCATAATAACTTTAGTGAAATCGTCGCGTTACTTAAAATCTTTTATGTTAAACGTTGCTTAGTTTTAATTTAATAAAATATTTCTCCAACTGGTAACCCTGAGGATAGTAGATTTCACTTATTATTAAGTGTTAACTAGCACCTGGCGGTTCAGACTTCTATACATAACGTTCAACTGTTATACACTATAAATAGTATCAATTGGGCCATCTATTTTTAACACCCGGCACAAAAAGAGGGGTGTTAACGTTCGTTGTGTGTCTGTCTATAGCGTAGTCATAAATAAGTGGGCTTATTTTGATGTGGTTTTTGCATTAATATACTTTTTCTCTGGCTTGGGGTCGGCGCAACTTTTTTTTTTAATATTTGAGATAAAAGCGGTTTAGCCTATAATTTTATGACCGCCCTGCCTGATGTCAACCGCTGGGAATTAAGACGTTAATGTTATTAATCTTATTTATTTTCATGTTTATCCTACAATAGAAATAGAACTCTGATTCAAACTGCATTGTTATCCAAACAGCGCTGCGAGTTTAATTAAATTTTAAACAGGAGAATGCCTTGTAAAAGTTTGTTTTATATGGGTCTGTGTGACGTCAGAGAATGGCCGGCTGGCCTGATTGCTATGCAAGTTGTGCCTGTCTGTCGGCTTTTGTTTGTCGTTTCATTGTCCTGTCCCTCCTTGCTTCCGATGTTGAGTACCTCTGACCAGATATACGTATAACTTTTTATAACAGTTAATTTAGGACATATATAGATACGCTAAAACTTAGCTGACGTTAAATGATAAGTCCGTAACAAGACATCTATGCTTCGCTGTCGACATTTGCGTTTTCTGAGAATGAAACGCGAAACGCATATGTATTTTTAGATATAAAGCACTTTCCTTGAACCAACGGTTTGTAATTCAGGCGGAATCCAGATATCTACCCGTTTAATGTTCGAATTTCAAAAATATTTTTCAGCAATCACATGTATTGAATTTATAATAAAAAGTTATTTTGACAAAACAATAGTAAATAGACTTAAATGTTTTGAAGTAAAATTATTTAGACGCGTTGAGAGTGAAATTTTAAGGGCGCGTCACGACATTACGGTCATGAGGCTGTCACGATTTTATCTTTTTTATATCTTTAATTTTTACTTTTGTTTTAAATGTATAGATTTTAATTAAGCTTGCCAAAAAGGTCTCACTTGTGACACGTGTACTCGATTCACCTCACGGAGATCTCAGAAGTTCACGACTGTTATGTATATGTTTATATACAACATAGACCAAGCGGGAATCATGCTACAGCTCTTCGTAGCGCCAGTTAAATATTTACTCACAAAGTAACAAAACCACTCAGTGAAAATGGCGTGTTTATTAAAATCTGGAAATTTCAAACACAATTTGTTTTATGAATCCAGGGCAATTTAAGTATATAAAGTATTTGTTGAAATGTTTTTTTTTATTAAATAATAGTAGCTTACTGCATTTTTACATCATGGGTTACATTATTGGGCTTTTAGTAAGGATCCCTAATTTTTAAAAATGTAATATAGCGTATATTCTATTCACTGGAGATAGTGTAGCTACCCAACTGTGAAAGAATTTTTTCAAATCGGTCAAGTACTTTCGGAGCCTAGTCAATGCTTGCAAACAAATAAAAAACAATCAAATCTTTCCTCTTTATAGCATTAGTGTAGAAGAATTCCATTATAAACTCTAGGGTCTCATTTATCTTTATTTAAAAATTAGTTTTTGATTATTTTCTTTTTCTTCGCTTTCAGATTAAATAAGTTAAAAAGTTTATATGTAAATGCCGTATCATCATCGACTATAATGATAAAATAAATCTTGCCTAAGTTATTCTTAAACATTAGCATTCTTTCAATGATAGTCCATAAAAATCGGTTCAGTTTTCGAGACCAGACAAAAATTTTATAATACTTTTCATTTACATTTATAAAAGACATCAATAATATTTAAACGTATTAAATCTTTACATAAGGATAGTACTTTATTTGGCCTCAAGGTATAATAGGTAGTTATTATCCCCAAAGGATCAGCCATCGATCGTTACAGAAGTTTTTATGAAGGCCGTTACAATAGTGTTGGATCCGCACAGGAAAAGAGGCGTAGGTTTCTTGGTATATAAAACAATGGATCGTGAGTAATCAATGGCAGTTAAATACTTTGATACATCATTTATACCTTAGGTAATGTAACTAATTTATAAAATCGAAGTGTATTTTTATTACAAAGGTAGAAACCTTTTAGAAAGGTAGTAACCTTGACAAACAGTTCGGTACTTAATACAGTTTTTTTTTAATTGTTGTCTATGTTTGTTCCGGGAAATCTCTATAATCACTGGACCGATTTTCACAGAGCTTTTTCTGTCATAACTGACGTTTTAACAAGTAACATAGGTTACTTTAATTTCAGAAAAGTAATTAGGGTTCTT